>JABWIB010000881.1:5132-23647 GCA_016617825.1 Platyplectrum ornatum
ATTCAATAGATACATTGAGTGTTTTATTAGTCATATCTCTTTCAAAGGATAATATACTCCTGGGGATAATTATTTGATACAAAGTTTGGGGTATATTTACTAAGTAGGGATTTTGCTGGGGAATTGAAAAATGGGGAAGTTGCCCATAGCAACCAATCAGATTCGAGCTNACATTCTCCAGTATGTAAAATGAAACTGAGAGCTCAAATCTTTTCAATTCCCCAGCAAATTCCCTGTTTAGTAAATATACCCCTTTATATTATTAATCTTTGTATGGGACACTGTATATGTATTTACCTTAGTATTTGTATTAAACATGCTATTGCTATAATTACAGCATGTGAGAAGCTTATAGAAGGTAACCTTTATCATCAAATTTGGTGATGTTGGGCTACATATGAGCACTTTTCATATAAGACACTGTGCACCAATAGGATATCGAGTTTAATTTATTTATAATATAATATATTATATTATAATATTATTTTTACCTAATCAGACTGCGGGGCTATATGAAGGTTTAAAGGTTTTCTTATTCGTACCTATTAACACTTATTTTTGGTGGAATTGCTAGGCTCACTAGGTGTGCATCTTCTGTAAGGATGGTCTATATCCTGGGAGTATGGGGATTTTTCCCATTCTACCGGTTTTTCTTTTGTAGGTCCTTTCATTGTATATATTGTATTTATTTCCACCCTATCTTACTGCCTGGATATGACCCATGTGTAGCGCTGTCATGGGAGGCGGCTTAAGAAACAGATTACAGGTACAGATTAGAACCTGTAAATGTGGGTTCTTTTACTGCTCTGTGGCAGCGCATAGTTGCCCTCCCTGTGAAATGTATTTTGTATGTCTAATGAGATATTTAATTTAAAGTTTTGGAAGAACAAGAAACATACGTTAGAGAGTGAGGTTATTAAATGCTGCCATGTCCTTTACACATATGTAGCACTGCCATAGAAGAGTAAAAGAAACCACATTAACTAAGTACAATACAGCAATGTATTTTCTGCAATTTTAATAATTGCTGGTATAACATACTTGTTAATGCCATTTTAATTAATATTCTTCTCTATTATGAATAATATGTATCTAAATAATATTCTACTCTTTTCTAAGGACCTCTCATTCCAGTGTTATCATATTTAATACATAAATAAATAACTAGAAAGATAGAGAATTTTTATGCCTTTGTGGTGTCTCTTTCTACTCATTCCTGAGACCTCTCCAGAGACCCCACAGGAATAAAATATCCCCACAATACAGAAAAATTGTGCCACTTTATAAATATAACCAAGTATAGTCTCTTTACATGTAAGTCTTATTTATTGTAGTCTGGATACTTCACCAATCCAATTAATTCCTCTCCACTGTATCCAACTTATGTTGTGCCACGTCTCTGGTACACCTCTATACAATGCACAGTTCGGATGTTAATAGTGTGCAGTAATGGGGTCATAAGTTATCCTGCACACAAAAAGTTGGTGTATGAGGTTCACCCAGATGGAAGCTGCATACTTAACCTATGCATTTCGACATCTAGTCTTTATCATGGTAAGTGTGCATAGCCATCTTCCCGCTTTTTAACCTTCCTGTGATGTCATAGAACTGTGTCAATAAAAACTGCGTCATAGTAAATCATAATAAAACCCTTTATAAATATAACCCTATATAAATATATCCCATAAGCAAGTATATCCCATAGGCAAATGTCCAATCCATATTCCATCAATAGATTAGAAATTACTGCAACATAGTAATTCCCTCATAGTAAGTTCAATCGTGACTAACTTCTAGTAGTGTTCATAATCCTACTACTTCCAATTAATGCCACTGATTTTCATGAGTACCTTATATTTAGTTGCTAACTAGTGCAAGCCTAAAAAGTTATTGGTGCTTAAATCTACTTAGTGTCCCTGTGAGTTATTAACTTCCTCACTGGGATATTCATTTTTTCTAATTAACCTATAATATTCTTTTATATACTTCTTGTGAAACATATGAAAATGCTAGTGCTTTTTAAAATCTCTCTATTTTCCTTTTAACACTATTATTTCCTAACAAGTGTTGGTGCTATTCCCCTTATAATTATGACCTTTCCTCTTGATTCTCTAAAGTTCTAGTTCCTCATAGAAACCATTTTAATTCAAATGAAGAGTTCAGTCTTCCAGGTTTAAGTGTCTTATTTTTATAGATGAATTCCATTTGTGTTTTTGCTAATTTCTCCTTTATAATCATTGATTTTCCATCCTCTTAACCCTTATGATGCTTTTTATCTCTCCAATCCTTTGTCCTGTGTCTCTCTAAAATGTTCCACGAGAGGGTGGTTCACTGTGCCTTTCTTAATATTCCTAATATGTTCATTCCAACATTCCTTCCATTTTCTTGATATCCTACCAATATATACCAGTGAACGTGTGCAATCCTTATTCATATAATGAATTTATTTTTTTTATTTTCCATTATTTATTGTATATTCAGAAATCCTCTCCTCTGATTTCAGTTCTTTGCATGCCTTATGAATCCCTCATCTGTGAAATCCTTTAGTGGCAATGTTCTTGTGTGTTTTATCTTCTGTATGTGCACTATTGACTAGGGCATTCCTCAGATTCTGAGCTTTCGTATAAATGAATTTGGGTTTTGTCCCTGTATGTTCCTTCAATTCTGGGTCTCTGAGGAGGAGGTTCCAGTAACTTCTTATAACTTTTTCTCTTCCTTTATAATTGATATCTGATATAATCTGATATAAAATCTGATTCTTCTTCTTCTTGTTTTCATTTCTTTCCTTCTCCATAAATAACTCATTTCCTAATTTTTACTTGATTGTCTCTTCAGACATTCTAAGTTCTTTCTCCTTATATCCTTTCTTTTAAAACTGTACTACTAGGGCTTCACTCTGTGTATTAAACTCCTCTTCATTTGTACAATTCCTCTTAAGTCTTATCAGTTTGCTCAATGGGACTGACATGAGCCAATTGGTGATTATGGTCATTGGTTTTCGGAATAAACAAATTTGCATCCGTCTGTTTCCTGTATGATTTGGTGGTAATCCCTTCTTCTCCACCCATCATGGTTAAGCCCAGGAAATATCTCTCTTTGTGACTGTTCTTACATGTAAATTTTATTATCTGTCTCTCCCATTAATCTCCTCAAAGAAAGATTCAAGTTCTTCCTCCTTGCCGTCCAATATTCAAAGGATGTCATCAATATATCTCAAATAGACAGTCAAGTGTTTTTATGCCATAGGGTGTCCATATATCTTTTCCTCCAACAATACCATATAAATATTGGCAAACTTCTCCTTAAATAGGAAAAAAAATTTGGTAAGGATAAATTCTTATTGTCCTCATATGTCATTTTTTGCAACATCCTCTTGATTGCATTCAGTCCATCTTTATGGTTTATGACCGTGTATAATGAGCTGACATATGACATATCAAATTTTTCTTCCATATCAGGTCGTTTAATCTTCTAATTATATCCCCTGTATCTTTCAGATATGACTAAATTTCCTTTATTAACGGCTAGAGATATACATCTATCAAATGTGACAGGTTCGACGTAATCGAGTTCACCCCTGCTACGATTGGTCTTCCTGGGGGATTTGGTAGATCTTTGTGCACTTTTGGCAGTATGTAAAAAACAGGGATGTTGGGAATTTTTATATTTAAATATTATTTCTCCTCTTTAGAAATAAAGAGGGTAGAATGTTCTTAAAAATACTTTCATTTTGTGTTTGCTCTTTCTCCTTGTTCCCAAGGTTATGTTTCCATACATTTTTGTAAAATAACATAAAAATTGAAGGGTTTCTTTTTTCTTGCAGGGGCATATTTTAAGCCCCTTCCCAATAATTTTTCTTTCTCTGTAATCTGCTCATTTTCATCTCTTCTTTTCTTCTTCTTATGGTTTTTCCCAATTTTATTCTTCTTCTTCTTACCCCTCTTCCCCCTTTTTTAATAAGGGAAGGGAGAAAGGACTTTTCATAAGATTAAAATTGTCTGTCCTTTTGTAACATCATATGACTGTCAAGCTGAAAATATTAGAGGTGCTTCTAATAAGTACTGGCATGTCTTAGAATAAAATCCAATATTGCCATTGAAATAAAAATTATTCCAAAAAGCAATGGTAACAGTTGTATAAAAACTGTATGCTTTTATCCCTGTGGTTTGTGCAAGATTTGTTCTGTTTATCATCGAGAACATAAGAAACTCTCTGACTCAAAAAATACCACTTTTGCCATTAAACACTATATGAATTGTCTGAGCACCCATGTCATGTACTTACTAGAATGTAGTTGTCACATTAAATTTGTAGGGATTACCAAGAGATCTTTAAAATAAAGAATCTTGGAGCATCTGCGTAATATTAATAAGAAGATAAACAATCATAGTGTGCTACACCATTTCACACAATGCCACAAGTCCAACCCGGAAAGTTTGAGGGTAAAAGCAATAGAGTGGATAAAAATAGATCCTAGAGGTGGAGATAGACAGGTGGAAAAGGTTGGCTCAAAGAGTTGTACTGGAACTCTACACTTGCCACACTTAGCCCAGAAGGGCTTAATGAGAGCTTTGATATAACCCCCTGTATTTAATATATTTAATCTGTATGAAGGAAACATCTTGTATCATGCTGAAAATGTGTGTAGCAAGGTGACTTTTTTTGGAAAGAAAGATTTCGTGATCTTGCCCCATGACTGTAATGAGAACTGTCATGAGAGAATGTATATGCCGATATATGGGTTTCATTTAACCCTATACTCTCAAATGTTAGATCTAAGTGCAATTTAGAAAACTGAAATAAGATGATTGTCCAAACAAAGTTTTAAAGAAAAAAGTTTTCTTAATATCCATAAAACTGGGTTTTAACTCAGGTTTAACATAAAGGCATGCACCACCTTCCCTTTTAGTTAACCTATCCTAGAGAGTTCTGCTGTCCAGTCATGTGTATAATCCCACCATGTTTCTATAATCCTTATAATATTATATTTCTCCCTCATTACTTCTAATTCCCCTATTTTCCCAGCCATGCTTCTTGCTTTTGCCAGAATGCACTTAATTGTATTGCCTACCTTAGATATCTGATTTTCCTTAGACATGATTTTATACCTTATAGGGTGTAACAAGGGTCCCTCCATCCCCACTGAGTTTTCCCATGCCTGAACCCAACTCCCCTGACTCTTATTGAAATTATCTCCCTTACTACCCTCATTACCTATGACACAAATACTTGCTTGCCCCACCCCCCCAGCTCCTAGTTTAAAATACCCTCCAACCTTCTAACCATCCTTTCACCTAGCACTGCTGCCCCTTCCTGGTTCAGGTGCAGCCCATCTCAGCAATACAAATGACTTTTAACTGAGAAATTATCCCAATGCTCTAAAAATTCAAACCCTCCTATCTACACTAATATCTTAGCCATGCATTAACCTCCCTAATCTCTCTGCCTAGCTGGTATAGCATGTGCCACAGGCAGTATTTCTGAAAATACTACCTTGGACATCCTTGCCTTAAGTTTGCGACCCAGGTCCCTGTAATCATTTTTAAGGGCACCTCATCTCCCTTTTACTTGGTCATTGGTGCCAACATGTACCAAAACCAAACTCCCTGATGAAGTAGCAACAAAACGTGTTGGAGATGTTGTTATACCACAATCCAGCAGCCGCGAAACAACTTACCCTGATGATCAGATGCATGGGGACTACTTGTTATGTGGATTTTACATTCTTGATTTTATCTTTTTTTCGGTATGTGCAATTGTAAATATGTGCACAAAATAAAAGTCTTTTAATGCACTATTGTTCGCTCCATAGTGTTTTAAATTCTATTTTCAATTTCTATTTTATGAATGGGTAAGTATGCAGACATTTAGACATTTCTCAATTTTGAAACTTACCAAACCTTGAGGCAGACCAGATGAAACAATGTGGATGATGAAGCATTACAGTAGTAAAGTAGTGATCTGATGGAAGGGTTAGTATTAGGCCATAGGAAAGGGACAGAATTTAGAAGAGTAATGTTAAGGATAATCTGTGAGAAGTTGTTGGATCAGAGGATGGGGACTTAAGATTAGGCTGTGAGAAGGGGGGGGGAGTTTTAAATAAAGATTCAGATAAAGTTTAAATTGTGGAGAACATTCAAACTATAAAGTGTTTTTGTTTTATTATCATAATTTGCTCTCTTTTTTAACTATTGTCTGATTACTTAATAAGATTTTTTTTGTCTTCCAATGCTGCTTTACATGTTTATTTTTAAACTGTCATAGGGTGGTAAATTCAATGTACATAAAGTGATATTCTGCCTATATCAGAGTACAAAGTTTGTGTGTTTGTTTATGTGTGTCTGGTGAGGGGGGGTTGTTATACTGTGATATGCCACACCAAATTATAATCTCTGTTTCCATTATGCCACTTCTAAATCCATACCCCAACTTTTACATTTTCTCTTTCATGCACTTTGCCCTTATACCATGCAATGTTTCCCTGCTTATGGCTCTATGTAATTAATGCACTGTAATTCAATGTAATGGGAAGTTCATATGACATCACTTTTTGCAGCCAGTAACATATCATGTTCTCACATGCCATCTGTTCTCATGTTTGTTCTGCTCTGCAAGCAGGGACACCAGTGGTAATCTGAACTACCCAGGTAGTTCAAAAAAACCAGGGTAAATTCTCAGGTAAAAAGGGTAATCTAACAGAGGATACGCCAGTCACCCGCTAAGATTAGAAGAAAGTAAATTTCGCAACCATCAGAGGAAAGGCTTCTTTACAGTAAGGGCAGTGAGGATGTGGAGAAGATTGTGATGGCAGAATCAATAGATGTATTTAAGAAGGGGTTAGACAAATTTTTGGTAAGTAATTTATTACCTTAGTCAGGAGGGAGCTCTTGTATATTTAAACAAGATCAACTTCAGTTTTAAAACTAGGATCGCAGGAAATCCAATATAGGTTGAACTTGATGGACAGACGTCTTTTTTCAACCTCAACAACTATGTAACTATGTAACCTGTATTTATTTCTTATAAAATATCATGTTCTAATAGGAACACATTATTAAAAATGGACTGTTCTCCTAGGTATAAATTACTTGTTATTTTTTAAATGTACTCGATTCCTCCATGAATTGTCCATAGCGGCTCTAATAATCTCTTGAGTTTCCTTTGTGCATGTATAAAAATAAGTATCCATATCATGTATAGTGTCACTGCGTATCAAGTACCATCAATTACCTCCCTTCTGCAGATGATACAATTTCGATTGAACAGTTACAATATCAAAGCTTCAAGACACCAAATTTACTGGGTGACAGCAGAGGAATAATACAAGAAAATATTTTATCTCCTTTATAACAAACTCTACAAGACGAAGGAAATTCTTTTAAAATTACCAAAGATTTGAATCAGAATTTATTTGCATACTCATCTAAAAAATCATCACAATAAATTTCAGTTTGAATAATTGTTTCATAAAAGGTTTGTTTCAGTTCTTTTCTTTTATATCTAATATTATGCTTGATTATTTTAAATATGCGCATGCATTTATATATATTATATAAATGATTTCCTTATATTTAAATGTGGTGTAAAGACTAATGAACTAATTTCCATCTTTCAGTTTAAACCGAGTTGAGCAAATAAATGTCACCTTTAGTATCGTGCTGGCACATTTTATAATTGTTGCAGAAGACAGTAGCTAAGTTATTGGTAAACGGGCTCATGGGTCTGATTGTATTGTGACATTGATATTATAATAATTAACAACTTCTTTGTTTCCTCTGCTTTTGAATATTCCATTTGTTTGACCAAAATCTAGTCATTTCAGGTTTCTTTTTTCTAGTTTCCTGGATGTTCCAGATTGACAATGCTGCAACCAAAACTATAAATGATAACTATAAAAAAATGATGTCAATAGGGGTAACGTGCCAAGAGATATGGCACCCTTCATAACGGCAATGTAACGGCAATGTAAAAATCTAAATACTCTTTCCATGGTCTCCACTTCTGCTTTTTCACTGTCTGTGCCTTTATTCCTCCCTGTCCTTTTTCTTTTATTTTGTTCCACCTCGTTCCTTTGTACCTCTGTCCACTCTTCCTCCACGCTGGTTTTTCTGTCTTTTTATCATCCTGTCTTTAGTTGCTCATTTATTTATTTTTCTCTCCTTACCTGTATTCTTCTGCTTCACTGCTCTTCATATTCTTATATTTGATTATATAGCTACCTGCATGTGTCCTGCTGAAAACCCCTGGAGTTAGTGTTATGTTTGGGGTTATGGTAATTAAGACTGTAAAGCAAGCACAGTGATTGTTGACATTACAATAATTTATCTAACAGATGACATGTTAATGACTCTGTTAAGCTGAGCACATTAGGACAATTATCGTTCTAGTATGGTGAAAGCTGATATATGGAACGACTTGGGCTGGGGAAAATGTCTCGTTATCAGCCCCACACACTAGAGCAATAATTCTGAATGAAAAGAGAAGTCCTGCCAACTGATGGGACAGGATGCCTGTCAATCAGCACATGACGTCTCTCCCCAGTCATACTCCTCCTGGCAGCTGTGGATGTCCAGTACTGTAGTGCCACAGACCACCAGACACTTATCAAAAAATTTGGAGCTATTTTCCATGTGATCAGATGATTGCGCCTTGAGTTTTTCTGGTGTTTTATCACAATTTAACCTTGAATCCTTGGATCCTTGAACACCCAATTTAAGCATATCAATTTAAGCATACCTGGCTTAAGCTCATCTACCCAGCATCAAGGCATTTCCAGTAGGTGAGTCCCCAACCCTAACTGTCTTATTATACCCTTTTCACACAGACTACCCTGGTAAATCTGTTTTTAACGAGCAGGCTTGTTAGCTGTGGATCTGAATTACCCTGGTAATTAACCCTGTTCACAAACTACCCTGGTAATTCACAAACTACCTTGGTAAACACTGTTCACACTGTACAAGGGTAGTTAGTAGTACTTTTAACGCCATGTACACTAAGCACACTACCCGGGTAGTTCAGTCAACCAGGGAAGTTGACTGAGTTACCTGGGTAATAGCCCTCTGTGTGAACAGGTATTACAGAAATCCTGTTTACACATAATGCAACATGGTAAGGGACTCACCTACTGCAGGTGCCTTGATGCTAAGCAAGTGAGCTTAACCCAATATAGCTATATTTTGAACTAAACCTCCTCTATATGTATGTGCTGTTTGGATTGGAGCACCGGACTTTCTATATATATATAGTCCAATTAACAGACTTATAGTTAAGAATGAATACATAGTATCTAATATAAATCTGTTCTTTTTATTTCATTTCCAGGTTATGCATACAAATAATGTTACCACAATAATCTTACTGGGATTCTGGAATATGGACTATTATAAAGTTCTATTTTTCTCTCTGCTCTTTATAGCTTATTGTGTCACATTATGTGGGAACCTTCTTATAATCACACTGGTGTTACACAGCAGGAACCTCCAATCTCCCATGTACTTCTTCCTCACTCAACTCTCCATATCCGACATCATACTGACCACAGATATTGTCCCCAACATGCTTCATGTTGTACTAAATAATGGGGCCACCATATCTCTCACTGGATGCATCACTCAACTATATTTCTTTGGTTCATGTGAAACAGCAGAATGTCTTCTTCTCACAGTGATGTCCTATGACAGATATCTGGCCATTTGTAAACCATTACACTATAACTATATAATGAATCATGTGCTTTGTCTTACATTAATTATCACATTTTGGATGATTAGTTTCTCTTTATCATTAATCATGATATTGGCTATAAGTCAACTACAATTCTGTGGGCCAAAAGTTATTGACCATTTCTTCTGTGATTTGTTTCCTATTCTAAAACTTTCTTGTTCAGATATTTCTATCTTTAAAATGATTACAGCCTTAGTGGGCACTTTTGATATAATCTGCCCATTTATTATTATCACTGTTTCATACACTTGTATTGTCTTGATCATAACTAAGATATCATCATTATCAGGACGATGGAAATCCTTTTCTACCTGCAGCTCCCATCTGACTGTTGTAGCATTATTTTATGGAACACTAATCACTACATATTTGCTTCCAAGCGAAGGGAAATTATACGTGGCTAGTAAAATGATGTCTATGTTGTATACTGTGTTTACTCCATTAGTAAACCCTTTCATATACAGCTTGAGGAATAAAGACATAAAGGAAGCAATGTTAAAAGTAATGTTTTACTAAAACCAAATTATGCTCCTTTTTGGCAAATCCTAAAATAAAATAAAGCAATGCTGTTTATTTTATGGTGTTCTACTTAGACTTATTTAAAATACTATTTATGCTATGGATAAAAAATGATTATAAATTAAATAATAATAATAATAATAATAATAATAATAATAATAATAATAATTTTGATCCAGACTTGAAAATAAGAGTGCATAGCTACACCTGTGCAAAACCATGATGTATTGCAGAGGAGGTAAATGTCATCTGTTGCAAACAAGTCTAATAACAGAGTAACGGTAACGTTGGTCAGTAGTTGTATGCAGTAAGCAAAAGATGAGAGAATTCTCCCTGCATGCATTGAATAATATTCATTTTATTTCCCCCTGAAATTCATTATTTTTTATTACTTTTAAGTCTGAATATGTTTTATTATTATTATTATTATTATTATTATTATTATTATTATTATTATCTTCTCATTTAGAATGTACAAAACAGGAGGGTAAAAAACTAAATTGAACCAAAAATGTGAAATGTGATTGAGAAAATAGTGTTATATATTATACTGCTATATACTTTTGTCAAAGTCTCCTTGGTTTTATGGGTTCAATGCTGTTGTGTGCTATGTTCTTTTTTCAAGTTCTGGTGTCATATGGTACAAAAGTTTTCCTTATGGATTTCAGCTCCACAGCGTCCATCTCCCACCTTTGTTGCTGTGTTCCAGTCTCCTTTTTTATACATGAATAGATGAGAAAATACAATACACACAAGATTCCTCTAGTGTAACATCATTAAAAAGCTTTTTATTTCAAAATGTCAAATTTATCATACTCCTGATATTTAAGAAGTTTGGGGAGGCTTACACATTCCTATACTTTTTGGAGGAATCATCCTAGCATGAGACAGTGGATACGTGTGGTTAAATTTAGATAGGTACGACAGAAGGCAAATATACAGACGCTGAAGAACAAATATAAAAGTTTCAGGAGTAACTAAAGTACTTTAATGCAGCCATCCTCTCCAGCCGGGAGACCTCAAAGCCCATCCATGATCTGGTGAATATTTATTAGATTTGGATAGGAATTTCTAAATCAAAGGGGCAAAAGAAGCAGAGAGATGTTTTGACCTGTCAAGCTCAGTGACCAAGTTACCCTAAATAACTAAATTGTCTTTTTGTGTGTATAAATTGTAGTACAAACCTGCTTAAGAAAAGGTACCTGGAACTGTGAATGCAGAGTGATATTATTGTCAGTCATTTCTCCTCCAGATGGCCAGATAGATAGCATTGATTTTTATGTTCTAGTTTAGATTTAATGTCAAATTTAAGACCCACACGCAAGTAAAAAGCAACTCTGTTATGATTAACAGAGCACAAGTCTATGTTAATGGGGTGAGTTCAAACTCCCAGTATTTAATGACAGTAGATTAACAATAACAATTCAATATCAGTCATACTTAGAAGTCAAATAGAGTACAACTGGAATTCTAATAAGGTTGTGAGAGTTGATAAATCAGCATATATGTGAGAACACCTTCAGAACATCAAAGTATTCAATGCATCTGAGGGCTCTCAGAACTTGCTCTTTGATGTGAAATGGAGCCAAAAAAAGTATCCCTGAGATCCAGAAACCATAGTAAATTAGAATTTGTGACATCAGGAATGAGCTTGAAAAAAACATCAGTGGAAAACTGATGTAGGTCTTTATTAAGAACTGGCATAATATGATGATTTTTTTCCATCTAGAGTGGTCTTTCAGATCCCCATTTTAGGTTCTATGGACTTGTATTTTACTATCTGGCAACTAAGGGCAATATTGGACATTTGTGCTATGGACATATCTTGCCTATTCCCTTGGGGTTGTTATTGAACTTTGATATTGTATTAAATAGCCAGAACCTGGACAGCCTTATTAAATTGGCTTCACCACTCTGTCCAGGTTACCAGTCATTAACTCTCTTGCTTTGCCACCTCTGTGATGTGTGCCTCGTCTGCTGTTTCCCTGTATGTTTGCTGTGTTAATGGTAACCCTTTGTTCTTGGTATCTTATACTTTGGTCCCTGCTTCTTTGGTTTAATTATTGTTTTGCCTTTTGTATTCATTGCCCTGTTCCCATTGTTTTTTATGTTTATATTGTTCTCATTTGGCTGCCCTGTACCTCCGTATCCAGTATCCTATTGTATTGATTATTGTTGTTCCATTATATTTACTCTTAGTGTAGCTCCCATTTGCTTTTTATCATTCACCCATTTCTCTGATTTGTGTATGCAAATAAACTGTGTTCTCATTCTCTCATCAGTGTCCGGTGCTTAGTGTTATGTCTCATTAGAGACTGTCTTCCAGGGGCTGTAATCTGCTGGATGCTGCAGAGTGTCCACAACTTTAAGGCTCTAGTGAAGACAAGGTCCCAGCTAGTCCCCACACCATGGGAGCAACCTTGTCCATTTCCCATTTTTTGTCAGTGTCCAGTGTCTGATATGTATGCTTACAATTTCTTATATTTCTGATTTATGTTCTGTAATGGCAACCTTTAATTCAGACAAGAGTGTTTGCAAGATCTTTGTGGGCAGTATGGTTTGTCTCCAAAGCAGTGGGAGCAGGTGAGACCATATTTTCACCTTCTCGAGTAGGATAAGGTTTGTAGCCATAGAAAGCCCATCAGAGGGGGCAAAGTTGCCACATTGGATTTTTTTAGAGCCTCTTAGACTCTACCATAGGTGTGAGCACTATTTATTAGAACTGTGATTGTCAATCATATGAGAAAATATTTTAGTTTTGTATAGTTTTGTTTTTTGTTTTTTTTGTAGGTTTGTTTTGTTTTTTTTTTATTCGGTAATTTTGATGTTGGATAGTTTTGAGTGTTCTTTTTCTAAATTGGCCCTGATGACAGCATGGTGTAGGAGTGAAAATGTTAGAAGAATTGAATCTTCAGGAGAGAATCTAGAATAGGCAGCTGATTTGGAGACTCAATCAAAGGTCTAGGACACCTACTGAAAGCAGACCACAGAGGTGAAAAAAGCAGCTTCACTGGGCAGCAAATATGAAAGTCACTGCTAACACAGGACAAAGTGCACAGGATGCAGGCCATGGATGCTGTTAGTTTCAAATGGTATTGGTACACTTGACAAGCTGAACTCTTTCGGGACCACTGTCAAGGACTCCCAAAACACCTCACAGGAACCATGAAGAGGATGAAGAGTTAGGTGGAGTGAAGGTCAATGAGGCAGGATGGCCAGAAGCTAGACTATAGATTCAATATATTCTTTCTCCAAATCCCTGCACTTCAGGCACCAGGCAGATAAGGAGCATAAGATTAACTTTAAGCCCTAAATAAATAATTTTTAATCATTGTTACGACTTTGGTCAAGGCGCAGTGTAAACAGTCCACAAATGTGAACTCAGGCTGACCGGGTTTTTCTGGGGTTTATAAAAAAAGAGACATGAAAAGTAAATAAAAAAGATTGTTACTTAGAGCTTGAAAATGCTGGGTCCATGGAGCAGTGAGATCAGTCCCTGAAGATGTTAGGATGGTAAATGGTGAGTGACAATATCAAATTCGGATATTGAATGTCTCAATATAAATGTGGTCTTAGTAATGTGGTGATCAGTTTTTCCAGGTTTTACTTATTTGTAATGATTCTTGATAAAGGTACAAAATACGTCTATGATTAATTTCAAGTATTGTTACTATTTACCATATACTGTTTTTAAGATTTATGTATATTCAGATTTTTAACAACTGAGACTGGCCTATTTGTTTGGGACATAATTATATGGTCTTTAAATATCTAAACACGGAAATGTTTTAATATATTTATTATAAATTTGGCTGTTCCATAGAAAATGAGTTCCAATTTAGATTTTTATCCGCATAATTTATGAGAACATGTTATGTACTTCTTTTCTTATGAGACATTATTGTTATTTACAATTTATAAAAAATGTAATATTCTCCAAAGTACAAATTAAATTTTATTTTTTTTAAGCATCAGCTCCTTTTGAGAATTCTACACAGGGACTTGTAATCCCTGCAGTTTCCTTTGTTTATGTATATAAAGTACAAACTATTGCTTCACCTCTGCAGGTGATAACATTTGGATCAAGAAGCGTCATTTAGAATTCCAACTCTGCAAAATATTTGTCACCGTTTTTTCCTATCTAACAACATTTGGAACGTCACAGGAGGATTTCCTATAACTTTTACATCCAGTTCTAAAAGGCAAAGAAATTACTTTTAATATTAGTTGGTGTTTTTTTTGCATACATGTTTAATAATCATAACTCCAATAGCACCAATATATGCACTATAACATCATCATTAGTTTTATTTATAATTGTTTTATATTAAGTTTCTTATTAGTTTTTTACTATTATTTTTATTTTGGCTAGGAAGACATATAGGCCAAGCAGAGAGATTGCAGAAAGATTTAAATGTGGGGATGTTGCCCATAGCAACCTATAAGTTTTAAGGTCTCAGTTTCATTTTTCATACTGTAGAATGTGATCTTGAATTTGATTGGTTGCTATGGGCAACATCCCCACGTCTCAATCTCTTACACCCATGACTTACACTCTCATGGGTAAAACCATGTTGAATTGCAGGGGAGATAAAATGAATGTCAGTGTGTGCATGCAGGGAGAATACTTTATTGTTGCATGTTGCACACAGATACTGACCAGCGTTACTGTTACACTGTTATTAGACATCAGCTGTCACCTGTTATGCTGATTGCAACTAATTAAATTTACCTCCCCTGCAACATGGTTTTGGCCATGAGAGAAGTCATGAGAGGGAAAAGCTGAATCTGGCCCATACTGCAAAGCTGCAGGAATATTTTAGTAGCCTATTTTAATTGTATACATCGAGAATGACATTGGCCCCAGTTACTTTTATGTATTCTTGTGCACTATGATGTAACAGATGGGTAATTGCAAACATTTGCAGAATTCCTTACTACATTATTATTTCATTTAACAGATATGCAGTCTAAGGTGATAATCCAGAGTTCTCTGTAACTCTTTGTTAAAAGGTAAATGTACAAATGAGCAAACCGTGCTGCAATGGGAGACATGCAAATTATGAGATTGTTTTACACTTTGCTTTAGTACATAGAACTTATGCTTTAGTGCTTTATGCGTAGTATTTAAATTAGACCTGGACTGGGAAAACTCACCATCATATAATTCAGAGAATAAGTGTGCCTGCACCTTCACAGTTCAAAATGGCGTTGCTCAGGTGTACCCTGCACCTTTTTTGCTCTAAAGAACACATCTAGATCAGACCCATAATTAATTTGATCTCTGTCTTTTTTTTCAGGTGATGCATACAAGTAATGTCTCCACAATAGTTTTATTGGGATTCCAGAATATGTACACATATGGAAACGTACTGATTATCATATTGGTGTCCTTCAGCAAGAACCTGCATTCCCCCATGTACTTCTTTCTCACTCAGCTCTCCTTTTAACCACAGACATTGTCCCAAACTTGCTTTGTGTTGTGCTCAATGATGGGGCCACCATATCTTTCACTGGTTGCATCACTCAGTTTTGTTTTTTTGCTCTTTCAGAAACTTCAGAATGTTTTCTCCTCACAGCGATGTCTTATGACAGATATCTGGCCATATGTAAACCATTACACTATAACTATATAATGAACTGGGTGCTTTGTCTTACATTAATTATTATGTCGTGGACAATAAGCCTTTCTATATCATTAATCATGTCAACCGTCGTAAGTCAACTACAGTTCTGTGGCCTAAATGTTATAGACCATTTCTTCTGTGAGTTCTATCCTTTAATTAAGCTTTCTTGCTCAGATATTTATATTGCCCAAATGATGTCTTACTTTGTGGCCACATGGGATGTGATCATCCCACTCATTTTGATCATTGTTTCAAACACTTATATTATCTTAGTTATATCAAAAACATCAACATCATCTGGGAGATGGAAATCATTCTCTACCTGCAGCTCCCACCTTACAGTTGTGGTCATGTTTTATGGGACCCTATTAACTATATATATTATTCCAAACAAAGGTCAACTGCTTATAATGACTAAAATACTATCAATTCTCTACACTGTATTTACACCTTTTTTTAATCCTTTTATATACAGTTTGAGGAATAAAGACATCAAGGAGGCTATATTAAAAGTTTATTATTATTATTATTATTATTATTATTATTATTATTATTATTATTATTATTATTATTTTTATTATTATTAAAGAGTTTATATTTTACAAGATCTTCAATAAAAATCAGATGATTATTTTTTGCCTTGGTTTTCTTTATTTGAGAAATATGCCTCCCCTCTCCTTTAAGGTCATCTCTTCCACCACTGCACCCTATCACTCCTTCATCTCCAAGTACAATCCATCCTGCCCCTTCTCAATTGATCACCACATTTCATGTACATGTCCAGGATTTCTCTTGTGTTGCATATCTTCACTGGAATGAACTCCATATTTTAATCAGGCTACACTATAGGTCTTCTAATGGTTCAGTAGAAATATATTGTATTCAAAAGCATTTTAACCTGTCTCATTAATTGGGATGATTCACTCAGTTCTTAGTTTTCTCAGGCATAGCAGCAATTGAGATTGATCCAGAGTTGCTCATCTGTTTCTTTTCCTGGTACATGCACAGTGAAAATGAGCACTTCTTCCCATCCACCTGCCTGCACATACAACTGCTATGCACTAGTGTGACATAATTTTTTCTAAGTTTGTGAAAAAAAATACTTGAATTGAGAATCACATATTTTTTCAAATTAAAAATTGTTATTTATTATTTAAATCAGAGCACAACATTGTGGTGTATATGGGGTATGCCATACCATTACTTCTCCCACTGTTATAAACACTATATTCATTCACATCAATAAGTTTCCATATCACCACTTCTAACTGTACATACTGCCATGTTTTATAAATTTCCACTTAGACCACTGTGTTAAATTGTATTGTTTATTATTCTATTAAATTCCAGGATAGTAGCTGTATACCGCAACCACACACTGGCATTTTTAACATTGCTTTTAAAAGAGTTTTTTAATGCTGCAAATTCATTTTTTTTTTCAATTGGCCCCGATGACAGCCAGGTATAGGGGAGAAAATGGTCCTGAATCTTCAGGAAAGAATCCAGAATAGGCAGCTGATGGGAGACACATACCAGTATTCAAGGACAACAACCGGAAGCAGACTGTGGAGGTGAAAAAAGTTCTAGGTGTATATTTATTAAGTGGTGAGATGGAAAGTGGAGATGTTGCCCATAGCAACCAATCAGATTCAAGCTCTCAGTTTTTCATTTTACAAACAGAAGAATTTGAACTCAAATCGGATTGGTTGCTATGGGCAATATCCCCACTTTTCAATCTCACTGTAATCTCACTGCTTAGTAAATATACCCCCTGGAGTTAAAAGACTAGAAGCTGCTTCACCAGGCTGCAAATATTAATGGTACTGCTAACAGAGAAAGAATCACATAGGATACAGGCTATGGATGCTGCTAATTGCAAATGGTATTGGCACTTGACAAATGCTGAACTTTTTCAGCACCACTGTCAGGAGCCACCCAGGGACTTATAAAACACCTCACAAGGAACCTTGACGAGGACTGAGAGCCAGGTGGAGCGGAGATCAGTGAGGCAGGATGCTCAGAAACTAAACTATGGATTTAATAGACTATTACTCCAAATCATTGTACTCCATGCCCCATGCAGTATGAACAGTTTACAAAAGAGATTTAAAAAAAATTAAAAAGATTGATACTTAGAGCATTGAGAACGGTCTCTGAAGATGTCGGAACAGTAAGTGGTAAATGACAATATCAATTATAAACTCGGATATTTCCACGTCACAATAAGAACAAAGTCTTAGTAATGTGGTGATCAGCTTTTCTAGGTTTAACTTATTGGTAATGACTATTGATAAATGTACAAAAATATGGAGTAGTCATCAGGCAGATGAAGGAAAAGTCGTCTCTGATTAATTTCAAAATGTAAGTATTGTTACTATTTACCATATGGTGTTCTTAAGAATAATGTACATTCACATTTTTAAAAACTGAAACTGGCCTCTTTGGTTGGGTAACATAGTTACGTGGTCTTTAACCCCTTTAAGACACAGCCTATTTGCCTTCATGACAAAGCCCTATTTTACACATCTGACATGTGTCACTTTATGTGGTAATAACTTTTTAATGCTTTAACTTATCCAACTGATTCTGAGATTGTTTTTTCGTGACATATTGTACTTTAAGTTAGTGGTAAATTTTGGTTGATAC
>JABWIB010000881.1:24992-35176 GCA_016617825.1 Platyplectrum ornatum
ACACTGAATAACTGACAGGCAGGAGCTTGTAACTGACTCAAACTGCACATTATTTAACTATTTTAAGCATAGATGGCAGTTTGAGTCAGTTATAAGCAGCTGTCTGTCAGTTATTCAGTGTTTGATCAGAGCAGAGCAGGAGATATGTAAATTAGCCATGTGCTTTCCTTCAGCACAGGCTCTGTAACGCTGCGATTGGCTATTAGCCAATCACAGTGATCGGGAGAGGGGGGGGGGCATCGCTGCCCCCCAGGCCATGAGGGAAGATGACAGCTTTCCACTGTCACAGTGTCAATAGACGCTGTGACAGTTTAAAGGCATGACGTACATGTATGTCATGTGTCGGCAAGTACATGCCGGGAAGGGGTTAAAAAACTAAACAAGGAAATGTTTTAATAAAATTATGATAAACTTTGCTGTTCCATAGAAAATATTGTTTAGAGTTCCAATTTAGATTTTCAGTCTCACATAATTTATAAGAACATATTATGTACTTCTTTTCTTATGAGACATTATTATTATTATTTACAATTTGTAAAAAATGTAATATTCTCCAAATTAAGTACAAACGATTATTATTTTTTTTAAAAAGCATCAGCTCCATTTGAGAATTCTACACAGGGACTTGTAATCCCTGCAGTTTCCTTTGTGTATGTATATAAAGTACAAACTATTGCTTCACCTCTGCAGATGATAAAATCTGGATCAAGAAGCGTCATTTAGAATTCCAACTCTGCAAAATATTTGTGACTGTTTTTTTTCTATCTAACAACATTTTTAACATCACAAGAGGATTTCCTATAACCTTTACATCCAGTTCTAAAAGGAAAAGAAATTACATTTAATATTAGGTTGTGTTTTATTGGCATACATGTTTAATAATCATAACACCAATAGCACCAGTATATGCACTGTTACATCATTATTAATTATTTTTTTATAATTTTTTAATATAAAGTTTGTCATTTTTCTTACTGTTTTGGCTAGGAAGACATATAGTTGGAGATTTATTTTTTGTTGCATGAGTTGAATGACAAAAATGTATCAAAAATGATTGATGATTTCATACGTAATTATACATAGCTTGTTTTACACGGTAACTAGATTTATTTTTCATTTTAATTTTAAATTAAGCACGGAAATTTAAGAAGCATTTACCTTTCAGCTTGAAGGTAAAAGTTTTCCCTACAAACAGGAATATTATTTTTAAGACTCTGGAATACATTGAAACGTAGAAAGTGACATGGCCCATCCAGTCGGAAGCCGGGATTTAAAACTATACCAACCCAAATTAATTCTCTTTTTTGTTTGAGACTCAGAATACCCTTATCCAAAGCATACTTACACTGTTCTATAGTATTAGCCTCCACCACTTACCATGGGAGGCTATTCCACTTATCCACTACCCTTTCAGTAAAGTAATTCTTTTGCACATTTCCACAGAACCTACCACCCCCCAGTTTATACGCATGACCTCGCATTTATTTGCTTATTATTTTATTGCTTATTTATTGCTCATTATATATATTATATGTAGTTGCTTATTATTATATTTAAATATGGACTCAAGCTACAATTTACTTATGGCATTGACATTTTCCATGTTGCAATGTGAGGGATGCAAATGTAGGGTACCTTAATAATTTTTGTGGATAAAAAACACTTTACTTTTGCCTACAGTATTCACTCACTGTATAACTTTATCAGTACTTTGTAAATTAGAGATGAGCTAAAATAATTTAAATTTATTCAACTCTAACTGTCTTCACTGTTTAAATTCTTCTTTACAATTTAACATGGTTTTTCCAGGTATACAATTGCATTTTTTTGTCTTTACACCAAATTTTTGGAAAGGTCCAAAAAACCCCAGTGTCTTTTGCATGAATTAGTGGTGGTATGAAAACATGATAATAATAACAGTGAATGGAGATTCATAGTTTTTTCAACTGAATTAGTGAGAGAACTGACAGTATGACATACTCCCTTACACCCCCACTTTGATCCCTGGCTTTAATATTATGATAATCAATGATAATTTGTTTCATCTCCCTTAATAATGTCTCTTATTTATGGTCATATTCGGTTTGTTCTAGTTCAGAATGCCAAAATACAGACATTTCATTTAACAGACAAGGGCCTAAATTCACTAAGAGGGGAGATTGCAGGGGAATTGAAAAGTTTCTATGGGCAACATCCCCACTTTTCAATTCCTCTGCAAACCCCCCTCTTAGTGAATTTAGGCCAAGCAGTGTAAGGGTCCAGAGGTCTACATACACTCTTTTTAACTGGAAAACAAGTGCAAGTGTACACATGAACAAAACCATGTTTGCCTTTTTACAGAGAATATTATGGGTATATTATGAGATTTATGGGTAATCTTTAAATTAGAACTGAGCAGAAAAGTCTCTAGTTGAAAGTATAAATTTACCTACATCCTCACAGTTCAACATGGTGTTGCCAGGTGTAGCCTGCACCTTTTTTCCTTAAAAATAATCAGACCAATTATCTATTTGACTCCTGTTCTTTTTATTTTCAGTATTTTATTATGAATACAAGTAATTTTTCCACAATAATATTAATGGGATTCCAGAATATGGACAATTATAAAGTTCTGTTCTTCACTTGGTTCCTTGTAGTTTACTGCATGACACTAGGTGGAAACTTACTGATTATCATATTGGTTTCCTGCAGTAAGAACCTGCATTCCCCCATGTACTTCTTTCTCACTCAGCTCTCCATATCCGACATCCTTTTAACCACAGACATTGTCCCCAACATGCTTTATGTTGTGCTCAATGATGGGGCCACCATATCTCTCACTGGTTGCATCATTCAGTTTTATTTTTTTGCTCTTTCAGAAACTTCAGAATGTCTTCTCCTTACAGCGATGTCTTATGACAGATATCTGGCCATATGTAAACCCTTACACTATAACTATATAATGAACTGGGTGCTTTGTCTTACATTAATTATTATATCGTGGACAATAAGCCTATCTATATCATTAATCATGACAACGGTTGTAAGTCAACTACAGTTCTGTGGCCTAAATGTTATAGATCATTTCTTCTGTGATTTGTATCCTATATTAAGACTGTCTTGCTCAGATATTTATATTGCCCAAATGATTTCTTATTTTCTGGGCACATGGGATGTGATCACCCCACTCATTCTAATCATTGTTTCTTACACTTATATTATCTTAGTTATATCAAAAACATCAACATCATCTGGGAGATGGAAATCATTCTCTACCTGCAGCTCCCACCTTACAGTTGTGGTAATGTTTTATGGGACCCTATTAACTATATATATTATTCCAAACAAAGGCCAGCTGCTGATAATGACTAAAATACTATCAATTCTCTACACTGTATTTACACCTTTTTTAAACCCTTTTATATACTCTTTGAGGAATAAAGACATCAAGGAGGCTATATTAAAAGTTTATTATTATTACAGAGTTTGTATTTTACAAGATCTTCAATAAAAATCAGATGATGATTTTCTGTCTTGGTTTTCTTTCTTTGTGTAATATGCCTCCCCTCTCCTTTAGAGTCATCTCTTCTAACACTATCACTCCTTCTTCATCTCCAAGTACGATTCATCCTGCCCGTCTCAACATGTCCATGATTTCACTTGTGTTGCATCTCTGCACTGGAATGAACTCCTCTTTTAATCAGGCTCTACTCTACACCATAAGTCTTCTAATGGTTCAGTAGAAATGCGTTAGTCCAGAGTTGTGCTGCCTGGTTCATAACACAATTTCCATTTAATATTTTGAATGATTTTAAACATTCAGCTTTTCCTATTTGATTTTGTATTGATGATAAAACTATTCTATACAAAAGCATTTTAACAGTCCTTTAAGGTCATCTCTTCCACCACTGCACCCTATCACTCCTTCCTCCTCTCCAAGTACAAGCAATCCTGCCCCTTCTCAGCTGATCATCAATTTGGGGTATATTTACTAAGCGGTGAGATTGCAGTGAGATTGAAAAGTGGGGATGTTGCCCATAGTAACCAATCAAATTTGAGTTCACATACTCCAGAGTGTAAAATGAAACCGAGAGCTTGAATCTGGTTGGTTGCTATGGCCAACTTCCCCACTTTCCAATCTCACTGCAATCTCACCCCTTAGTAAATATACCCCATTGAGCTTAAACTTTCTACGTTTACTATTGAATATTTTTTATTGAGGATAAAACTATTCTAGACACAACCATTTTAACAGTTCACCTGTCCCATTAATTGAAATAACTCGCTTAATTCATTGTTTTCTCAGGGAAAATGAGCACTTCTGCCCATCCGCCTTGCCTGCACATACAACAGCTATGCACTAGTGTGACAATATTTAAATGAGAAAAGGGGAGTGTTTCACAATGAGTCACAGGAGCAGGGTAAGCAAAGAAAAGGAAAATAAGACCTGTTTTTTAAGTTTGTGAAAAAATTAATTCAATTGAGATTTAATAAGTGCCATATTGTTATTCCTTCTACTGACAATAGAAAAACCATACATTTCCATTCACTTCAAATTCTGTTTCCATACTGCCCAATTCTAAATTTCCACTTTGACCACTGTGTTATTATATTACATAGTTTTAATTACCAGGATAGTAGCTTTATACCACAACCACACATGAACATTGCCTTTAAAAAAGTTTTTTAATGTTACAAATCCAAGCATTAAACAAACCATTTAAATGCTAATAAGTGTAGAGACTGCGGCTGCCCCTTTTTTCTGCACCCTGGGTGTTTCTGCTAAAACAGTAGGACGTGTCTTGTGTGTGCATTCCGCTTTCACTTAATACTTTGGATAAGTTCCTAAGTATATTGCGAACTGCCATACACCTGCTTTTCTGTTTGAATGTATGCAGATGGCCCTGATAAAAATTGCCGATATGGTATTTGAAACTTCGGCCCGTGCTTTGACTGCTTCATAATGTCATTTCACTACAATAAATGTTTTTTGAAGATATTGGAAGACTCCAACTTCCCAGCGTACCTGAGTGCCCCTACTCGTACTTTTGCTATATATATATATATATATATATATATATATATATATATATATATATAGCGCATATATATAATTTTAAAATTTTCACTGTCACTCCCAATACGAAGTTTTAATGCATCCGCTGCTCCTTAACTAAATTGCAGAAAGGTTTGTCATGAAGGTCACTCAGGACTTACAAGGACTAACAAATTAACAGAGAACAATAGAAAACATTCAGACAAGCAGGGAAATAAACTTATGCAAATAAGTCCGTTTACCGGAGATGAGCAATACCAAAAACATGCGAAATGCCTGAGGAAGAGGGAAGAAAAGAGAAGGGTAAAGAGAAGAAAAGAGAAATGGGCAGATAGAGGGAAAGGAGTAGAACCCAGAATCCTGATCCGTCAACCAAAAAGGCATCAGCAGCCATCGATTGGTAAGTCACCCTACGTTCATACCACGTGGTGAAAACAGGCCTGGATTTGTTTTTTGGTCATACAGGATAGCGTGGCAATAAGTAAATAATAATTATTTTTCCCAGATCTTAAAAAAGGTGTGGAGGGCAGTTTCCAGCCAGTTCATGCTGAAAAAATAAAACAGTTTTTCTGCGAACAAAGAGAGAGAGGTGGGAGGAGATGGACCCAGTGCTGTAGCACACATTTTTTGCCCACTGCCGACAGAATGAATGACATATGTTTTCTCCTTTAGTAAAGAGAGTGTCAGCGGGCAACAACCCAAAAATGGCCCATGAGGCAGAGATGGGCAGGGAGGGAAGCAGTCGAGAAACCGCTTGATGGGAGGGCAGTCCCACAAGCAATGGTATAATGTAGCCATGGGTGAGGAACATTTGGGGCAGGTTCCAGAGAAAGTGAGTCCAATGAGGGAACTCCGTAAGGGAAGAGAGATAACCCCTATACAAGATTTTATAAATCATTTCCCTGTAGAAAGTAGCGGGCAACACAGATATTGATTTAGTCAGGGCAGGCAATAGCACCCCTGGAGAGAGTGCAGGCAAATCCGGAGGAAAGCAGTGGTTGGACCAGTCCTGGGGGGTGAAGGTAGACACATTGGAGAGTGTAATAATAAGCTTGCAGAAAAGCGTCAATAGGCACTCCGGGCAACTTGGCCCGCAATTCCGAAAAAGAGAGGACCCTACACTCCTTAGGATGAATAAAGTCCCGTAGTGTGTTAATACCATGTGTTGCCCACCCAGCGTAGGAGGAACGGGTCAAGGAGAGTGGGAGATCATTGTTGTGCAAAAATGGGAGGAACAAAGAAGAATGAGATGCAAGGGATATTTCCGTCTGACCTTATGCCACACATAACATGTTGACATAAGCAGAGGGTTGGCCAATTGGGCTGGGGTGAGGGCCGACCGTTTCATGTGAAGGAAGCATATTAGATCAGTGTGAGGGATAAATTGTTGCTCTAGGGAGTAGTCAGTATGGAAAGACATGTGGGTGAGCTTGATTATACAGAGATATGTTGGGAAAATGCCGCCTTTTGATTTAGTACGTTGCAATACGGTAAGGCTAATTTTGGGCTGTTCCAGTTCCAAATAAAGTGGCGAAACAACCAATTGGTAGAGCAGACATCTGCAGCCGAGATAATCAGTGGAAGCACCTAAAGGGGGTACAGTATTTTCGAAAATGATATCATTTTGATGATATTCGCCCTGCCAAAGTAATAATTGCAGATGCTACCACTTCTCCAACTCTGCCGCCACACGTCGCAGATGGGGTATTATAATCAGAATTGTGCTCATACGGATTTTTGGGGAGGCGGATTCCTAAGTACGGGATAGAGGTAGATGCCCATTGAATTGTCAGTTGGGAAGCCCATGACAGGGTAATTGTAGGGCCAAGATACAAGGCCACGGATTTAATAGCAAACCCTGATATGAGCCAGAATCCTTTAATTGTATTAATAATTGGAGAGAGGTCATGTTCTGTATCTCCCAAAAACAGTAGCAGATCATCCGCAAACACTGACAGCTTGAGAGTGCGAGCGCCAATAGTAATGCCAATCCAGTTTTGTAGGATACGGAGGAGAGGTTCGAGGACTAAATTAAACAGGAGGGAAGATAATGGACAGCCCTGATGTGTATCTCTCGTCATTCTAATCTTAGGGCTGAGTAGGTCATTGATGATTAGGGAAGTGGTGGGGTCACGGTACAGGTAGGCAATTAGATTAGCGAAGAGGACATTTGGTCAAATGCTTTCTCAGCATCTAAACTGAGAAGCATGTTATGGGTGTCATGGTGAGTATGATCGCAACGAGGAGGCGATGACGGTGTAGGGTAGGCAGGGCGCGATGGGCACCATCAACACAGCCTGGAGTGGAGGACGGCTAGAAGCACTGCTGCGGAAGTGAGGCCGATGGGCACCAGCCGTACCGGATTCCAGGTAGTCTGAGAAACGGGGCAGGCCAAGTACAGCCAACACTCCCAGTGTCCTCTGCAGACGGGAGACAGGGCAGTCCGGGAACAGTCAGGAAAGGCACAAAGCGAGTCACGCCAAGGGGAGAGCAATGGCGGTCATGCAGCCTGCAAGCGTGCAGAGGGGTTCTGGGGTACCACACACGGCTCCTGCGTGCTGGGTAGCTGGGGTATCACCCTGAGGAGAAAGCTTCCCAGGTAGGGAAGTTTTCAAGGCAATATAAGCCAGTATGGGCAGGTTAAGGAGTAGGGGAGCAGGAGCCCATCTAAAATGCGGCCATACTCGACGGTCCGCCCACCGGAACTCAGGAAATGTTTTAATATCATTTATTAGAAATGTAGTTCTCCCTTAGAAAAGAAAGAGTTCCAGTTTAAATCCTTACATATTTTATGGTCAAATGTTATGCACTTTTTGTGCAAGACATTATCATCTGCAATAAAAATAAATTTGTAGTAAAAATAAAAATTTCTATAATAATAATTATTTTTTCTAAAAGCACAAGCTCCCTCTGATAATTCTACACGGGGATTCCAAAAATCTCTAGGGTTTTATTTGTGTATGTATATAAACTACTTTCTATTACTTAACCTCTGCAGATGATAACATTTGGAAAAAGAATTGTCATTTAGAATTTCTACTCTGTTCTACCAACATTTGGAATATCAAAGTATCAAAGAATCTTTATTATCAATATAATCAGAGAGTATCCACTATAACAGCAACAATATTTTTGTGTATAAATGTTCCATTAAATTGTATTTGTTGTACAATCTTACAGCTTAGAAAAACCATGGCGCTTGATTTTATTTAGCTGCTTGGAACTGACACTTTCATAGAAAATGATATATCGCCCTGTCTAATTTATTTTCATCTAGAATTCTTAAACATTTATGTACAGTTATGCTAGATGTCACCTTTTAACTCGAATTAGGTTGACACATGTTATCAATATTAATAAGTGAGCAGTCAGATTAAAGGTAAATGTGTTCAGTGATCTAGTATTGCACAGCAAAATTACTATTAGGATTCAGGAATATGTTTAGTTGTTTGCTTCATCATATTTAAACATGGGCTCAACCCATATTTTACCTATGCCATTGACACATGATGTTTACCTGGGGGTGATTGGACAGAAATTATTGGTGGAAAATAATTTTGTGGCTGATCGAGAGTTACATTACACTGGTTATGAATTATTGTATGCAGGAAAAATACTTTACTTTTGCAGAGTACAGTATGCGGTAAATTAGAAATGAGCTAGGAAAATTTACCTTTATTCAACTCTACAGTATTTCTGTTTTCACAGCAGTATACATTTGTTTTCCTTTATAGTTTAAAACTTGCTGTGCAACAAGATATTTCCCTTATAATAATCAATGATAATTTGTTTCATTTGCCTTAATAATGCCTATTTTTTATGGTCGAATTTGTTTTAAGCAAATCTTGCAATTTTAACATTTTGTTTATTTTTTTCACAATTCCCAGGAGTTTAAAATAATTTAGCTATGATAAGATATGATATATCTTCAATATGCTTTACTTTGAGATAAGCCTGGACTAACTATACTGATGTGTTTTAGAAAATAAAAGTAAACTTTTTGTTTAATCTGTTTTTACTAAAGTCAACTACTTGATTTAAACTGAACTGGGTAGGTAAACTTACTCCAATACAAACACATTGTTGCACAAATGTTCTAGTAGCCTATGCTGATATCCAGAGAATGACTTTGGCATATATAAATCTATTTTTATGGATTCTTTGTACACAAGGATGTTACAGATTTCATAGTATGTCCTTGCATTTCAACATGGTTCTATGGTCAGACCCATTATCTGTTTAACCCCTGTTATTTTTATTTTCAGATTATGCATACAAGTAATTTCTCCACAATAATCCTACTGGGATTCCAGAATATGGACAATTATAAAGTTATGCTCTTCTCTGTGCTCCTTGTAGTTTACTGCATGACACTAGGTGGGAATCTCCTAATTATCATATTGGTTTCCTGCAGTAAGAACCTCCATTCTCCCATGTATTTCTTTCTCAATCAACTCTCCTTATCTGACATCCTTTTGACCACAGACATTGTCCCCAACATGCTTCATGTTGTGCTCAATGATGGGGCCACCATATCTCTCACTGGTTGCATCACTCAGTTTTATTTTTTTGGTTTTTCAGAAGCTTCAGAATGTCTTCTCCTCACAGTGATGTCTTATGACAGATATCTGGCCATATGTAAACCCTTACACTATAACTATATAATGAACTGGGTGCTTTGTCTTACATTAATTATTATATCATGGATGTTAAGTTTCTCTTTATCATTAATTCTAATAATGGCTGTAAGTCAACTACAATTCTGTGGATTAAATATTATAGACCATTTCTTTTGTGATTTCTATCCTATACTAAAACTTTCCTGTTCAGATATTTATACGGTCCAAATGATTTCTTATTTACTTGGTATTTGTGATCTAACTTTCCCACTTATTTTAATAATTGTTTCATACATTTGCATTATCTTAGTTATATCAAAAACATCAACATCATCTGGGAGATGGAAATCATTCTCTACCTGCAGCTCCCACCTTACAGTTGTGGTCATGTTTTATGGGACCCTTATAATTATGTATCTTATTCCAAACAAAGGTCAACTGCTGATAATGACTAAAATACTATCAATTCTCTACACTGTATTTACACCTTTTTTAAACCCTTTCATATACAGTTTGAGGAATAAAGATAT
>JABWIB010000881.1:43373-53451 GCA_016617825.1 Platyplectrum ornatum
TGCCTCCTCCTGGACATCAGCAACTGCACAGAAAGCAAACAAAGAAACATGCCAATAACATTAGTCATACAACACTACAAACATGTATTGGTAAACACAAAAGCACACCTTTATAGACATACCTGGGATAGTGGGACTTGAGGGATTCTCTTGAACCTCTCCCTGGCCAGGCTNCTCATCCTCCTCATCGGAGACCACTGGCACCGCCTGTGCATGTGTAGCTCCTGCAAAGGTGTACATTGGATGTTGTGTGATTTCATACATATTTGTTTTCACCAATGTAAGACACATGTGGCAAGATATTGTATACACATTACAACCATTCTCAATATTACAAACATAATGCAAGGACATTATGATGTTCACTTGCACTGTTTTATGTAAGCCTATGTATCTTTGGAGACTGAGGACCGTACATAACAGTGCTCATGTGTGAAAAAAAACCTTGTTTCCTAACACATGTGTGAAACGTCACGGCACATTTGTTATTGTTTTGTTAAATGATTCATATAGCCATTAAACGGATGACAGTTGGTGGCTCACCATAGACTACAAAGGTTCAAGACCTGCATAGCTGTTTAGGCCGTGAGGTAAGGTACATGATCATGACTCCCAGGTGCTGTTGACATTNACACCTCATTGTTTCCCCAANTGCNGCTGANATTTTTGACCTGACATGACCTCATTGTTCAGGCAAATTACACTTAACTTATGACACCTCAATGTGTGTTATTTGGGCTTCACTTCGGCCGAGGTTTGCTTTTAGAAAGTGTACTGTAAAATAAGTTAGGCCTTACTATCAGGGTATGTCAGATTATAGTGGAAACTCTTTTTTGAAAATTCAACATGTCACATGGGCTGTTAGGACCTTACAAAGCAATCATGTAAAAAAAACCTAAACTTACTGTGTTGCAGTCTCCTCTCCCTCCTTATTCCTCTCCTGAGTTGGCACAGGTAATCAGGTTGGCGACGGCGCAAGTCTGACCACCTGTGCATTACTTGTGCCCTTGTGCGCACAGATCCCAATGTGCGCCTGATTGCGCGCACCACCGCACGATATGCGCGTTTTTTGGCCGCATTAGTGGAATACACAAATGCCCTGCCGAGGCACCTGTCCATCGTTCGGACCATGATGGCCAGCTCTTCCTCCGTAAANGCTCCTGCTCTCGGCATTTTCAAAATCAAAATGGTGGACACGGTACAAGCGCCCAGTGATTGGATGCTTTGGCACCCCAGGAAGTGAAAGTTTGGCGNGGAGGTGTGAAGTGAAAGTTNATTTCCTGTACTTAGGTGCGCATCACTTTTACTATGTGGACACAATTTACAACGCTCTTACTGATGTGNAAAACTGCAAAACATTATGCATGGTACACAACAGTTGGTATACAATGCGTACCGACTGTACTTCATTTGGAACATTATTATGAAGCAATGGCCTTCATGTATGTGATGCTTGTTTAATAAAAATGTAAGGACTGAAACACAGGTAAAAACGGTAGCATACCGTACTGTATATGCGCACGCAAAAACTCAGAATCAGGACCAAGGCATGTGGGAGCATTACTAACAACTACAATTATAAGTAAATCATTGCACTAGAACTAGATGTTTATTTTAGAAAAAAAAAAAACGCATAGGTGCGCATATGCGCAAATGCGGCTATTTAGCGGCCAAATGACTGTAATGTTTTGTAAGCGAAATAGCGCAGATCTGAATCATGCGTGCAATGCGCACGCATTGCGACTTTCCATTGCGTGCGCAAAAAGTATCAATCATGTCCATTGAGCTTGACATTATCCACATAACGTGCGCACGCAACGCCTGCGCATGCGCAGCGATTCAACTATAGTTCCAGCTCCGTGTTTAAAGGTAAAAATCATTGGTCTTGCTGACGAAATATGTGAAATCACCACTCTGTGCTGACGATTAGAGTATTGATGAATTTGATAATTCGTCATGACGATGTGTGGGTGAATACAATATTCGTCAGTTAGTGAATTCCATTTTTGTAGCCTTTCTATGGGAAAATTCGTCACGGCGATCTGACATTGACGAACTTTAAACGTCAAACTAAATGACGAAAAAAAACACATTCGTCACTTAGTGAATACACATTTGACGAATTTGTCAGCCATTTCGTCAGCCACTGATGATTTCTGCAAATCGTCAGTTACTGAATTCCCCCCCAGCACTATTATCCATAATAAAGCTGTAACAACTGGTAATTCAGTTTTTTACTAGCAAGGTAGTTTGCTAGGGCTCTGAATTACCCTGGTTACTAACCCTGTTCACATTTCTGAAACTATTCTGGTATTTCACAAACTACCCTGGTCAACATCATTCACACTGAAAAAGGGTGAAAGATGTGATTCATCATCATCATAGGGCTGTCAAAAAAGTGATGCCACAAAAAAATTTATACATTAATTAATTAGTTAATTAATTAATAATAAAGAAATAGATAAAAGTATAAAATAAATAATAATAAATTATATATATATAAAATAATAAAATAAATAAAATAAAACTTAGAATATATAAAAATGTATAAAACAAAGATAACTTGAATAATAACTTGAATAATAACCAATAAATTGAATAATAAAAAATGATTTAAAAATAATAATAAAAAACTTTATTTACTTTTTGCATGCTGCCTATATGTTTGTGAGTAATAACGGGTGCTGTATCTCATGAAGCACAACATTAATTAAGTTCAGCGTTGTGCTTTGGGAGACACAGCACCTGTTAGTACTCACTGGGAGATACTCGGAATCAAGCAGGGTAAAACCCGGGTAATAGAGCTGAGGGTGAACAGGGTATTGGCGTCCTTTATTGCCTTTTTTATAGCAGGGACCTCTAACACAAAAATTTCAATCCCAACCCCTTAACATGTGAAAAAACTTTCATCAATTTGCAACAGAATCACAGCTTAATTGACTGTTTACAAGCTTGCGGTTACTGGCCTGTCTATGATAATCAGCACTTGTGGAGATCTCACACATTTAGGTTCTGTGTGGCTATTTTAAAGACTGTTCAATCTGAATTTATTGCGCCCACCATTTCCATGCTACCTGAAATGCGTCCATGCTTCCTAAAATGCGAGTGTAGAGGCTCTGGCTTCTATAGCAGAAGCCTCTGCACTGTGAAGTGAGCAGCACTAGCTGCACATACTATGCTGGCTTTTATCTGAAGTGAAGGCTGCTCACAATCACAACACCATGTTTACATTTATACTTAAAAAAATAAAATAAATAAAATAAAAAATAACAAAACACAGTCTACCATTTTCTTTTCTATACTTTTTAATTTTTCTTTTTGAACATTACAAGCCTTTTGGAAGAAGTTAATTTATCCAGGGGATAATTACCTGCTTTTGACTCGGTGTAAAGGTAGCCATGCATGGGACAATTTTTACCCAAAACCCACGATTGTTGGTGCTGACATTCCACAAGAATGATATTGTTCTCGAGGGTGACCAGCTTAAGTTAGGCACTAATTAACAGGGCTAATCCACCTTAAATGAAAGAAGGCTTGGGGAATGTCATGGGAGTTCTATAGTAGTAGAAATGGTATACATAGTAACCAAGAAGATTCTAGCTATTATGTTCTAGAAGGTGCTATATAAATAAGAAGTAAATCTGACTGGTTGCCACATGCAACAGCTCATATTTTTTCAAACATCTCCACTTCTATAGAAGTAACTTGCTATATGTTCCCCACAGATAAGACCAGAAAATATTACAGCAGGTGAAAATAAAGTGATTTGGAAAGTTACCTTGTTGCAATAATGAATCCTGGTAATGTGATTCAGGATCAACCCCATACATATGCCTGAGCACAGCAGCGCCACACAAGGTAGCTTACATGCACTGCACTGATCATTATGTCTGTATGAGTCACTGAGTCACAGAGCTGAGCAGTGATCTGCTGAACTAGTTGAATTGTATCTATATTGATTTTACAATGAAAATCTTTATCGTATAAAGTATATTTACTGTAAATTTCATTAATGTATTACAACTTTATGACTGGTAAGGGAGAAAATGTAATTGTTATGGAAGGTACCTAACATAATAATATGAATGACAATAAGCACACCCTCATTGTACTATTTGCATATATCCAGTGGCGTAGCTATAGGGGTCACAGCGGTTGCAAGTGTGACAGGGCCTTTAAGGCAAGGGACCATATATCACAATATAATTTACTGCAGGTTTCAGGAGGAAGTGTGCAGTGTGTAGTGCTGCAGTGTGTAGTCTTCCAGACCTACTGCTGTCAGAGTGCAGGACTGAGCTCAGCTTTCACTTTCTGGGGAGAACAGACACGGTAGTTAGCAGTAGTATCTGGGATGAGGTGACCAGACAGCACACTGCTATACTGGAGTTATCACCACCATTACACCATTACTCCTCCTCCAGGACATCACCAGAGAGCAGAGTTCTACATCAAAAATCACTTAACCCCTTATTCAGAGTTGCACTTAACCCCTTATACAGAGTTGCACTGTGAGGGGTTCAAAAACATTTTAATTCAATTTCATGAGAATAAATCACTTTTTTTTACATAAAGAACTCAAAAAAACTCAATATCTTTATCTTATGTAATTAAAGTTGAGCTCTGAAACCTCACCTCTGAATTCTGTTTACACGGTTTATATTTTCCTCCCCTGCAGATCAATGTTAGGTTTTACCTAGGTATACATTTTCACTTGTTTTTCCCTTACTCCATAACTCTGGATCAGCTCCTGGATCCTGGGCTCTGGGGTCTGTGACTGTGATAGCCCCTATGACTAGTATTGCAGCAGCAGGGAAGGAATGTGCTGTACGATGTCTGCAAGGGGTGTCTGATGTAATGCCCATTTCCCATTAAATAATATGCACAGTGTTGTTATTATTATTTCTTTGGAATCCCCTCTTCACTCCCTTTTCCTCTAAATACTCAGATTTTTACAATTACTTTTTTTTTAGATATAATAATATAATAGGCACTTGTGAGAATCATTTCTCCATGTTTTTTTTTACAGTATAGGCAATTCTGATCCATGGGAACCTTCTGAAATTTTTTATGTTGCTAAAACTTTATCATAATTGTGTACATGGGTGCCTGACTAACACAGAATACACACATGAGAGTTAGAATCCATCCACCTCTTCATTCCTTCAGCTTAGTAAATGTAGCCCCTGGTGGTGGAAATCACTGGCATGCTAGCAGAGTGAGGCAACCAGGATCAGGTCCCTTGTCTTTAATATGGTCACTATCATCATAATAATTATGGCAATTATAAGCTTCAGTTTTGTATGTTTTAGTATTTATGAAGCGTAAGTCCTAGATTCCTAGTATTAACGTAATGTATATGCTGGATTACAATGTAAACAGATTTACATTTTGGGATTGTATTTTTGTTATAAGTGGGGGGGGGGGGCAAGTTAAGCTTTTGCACCTGGGCCTATGAACCTTTAGCTACACCCCTGCATATATTACATATATCACATGTATTACAGGATCCAGAACTTTACTGGGAATGTGGCACATACCAGCAACTCTTAATTACTAAATGCTAGTCAATGCAAAATCCTAGCTACTAGCTCCTAGTTCATTTTATTTATTACCATTACAGTCTTACAGAGACATCCCTGTCACATGTATAATCAGGGTTTCTGTATTTTATTATTTTCTGGAGCCATTATTATTGTGATATACTTGAAACATAGAACTTTTGTATGAAATGTCAGATTGGAGTGGTGTTATGGCAGGTTCCAGGTATGTAAGGCAATTACCACCCTCACTCCTGTTAAATTCTGAATATAGCAGGAATCCAACATTAGACCTCCAAGCACAGTGGAGTTAAATATCTAACCAATCCATTGTTACTACATAGAAACATAGAAAGTCATGGCAATAAGAGCCACGTGGTCAATCTAATATTTTTAGTTGTTTATATATAACTATACTGACCCTATTTGATCCTCAATTTAGCTTAGCTTTAGAATATTCTTTATTCTGAACATGTTTAAAATGTTCTACTAAGTTAGCCTCTACCACCCCACTTATCAACTACCTTTTTAATGCAGAAATTCACACATTCCTCTAAACCTACCACCACCTATTTCTATCATCCCTAGCATTACTATCACCTGCTACTCTTTGGTAACAGATTGCATAAGGAGTCCTTTTACTATTGCACTGGAACAGGTTAGACCTAGGAGGAGCGCCTTTGGTATCAAGTCCACTATAGGAGTCAAGTCTGTTGCCAACTGACCAAGAGGTAGTTTCAATCGTAGCGGTGGTTCCCTTGCAGCAGATCTCCAAGCTTTTGTTCCACCACATGTAATGCCTTGTGTCAGTTACATGTCCATAACAACAGTTTTTTTTTTTTCTTATACTGTACTTATTCTTTGCAATTGCATACTCTTGAACCTTTGTGGGACAGAAACATCATTGTCTTAAAAAAATAAAAGCAAATATTGGTATAATAAAAGAAAGACATTTGTATTCTATACATTTTAACAACTTCACATATAATCACATTGTTACATCTAGACTTCTGACAATATGTCAAGAGATTAACACTCAAGACTCCTCAGAGGATGCCTAACAGGTAGTATGTCCACAGGGCTTAATCTACCAGGTTATAAATGTATTGGGGATTGCATTTTATATCTTACTTGCAATATAAACATATTAAAGTAGAATGTCTATGCATTTCATTACTTGAGAGAATCTGCAAAGTATTTTATAAAAATGAAAGAAGTTTACATTTAATATCAAGACCAAAAGATCTATAGTTTGTAACTATCCAATGTCTATTGATGATATTTTTTGTTATAATTTACATTTTGTTATAATTTACATTTTTGATTTTTTTTTAAAGCATTTCATTGCATTTATACTGGCTGCAGAATTTGTTTCAATGGGTAGCACAAATGAATACAGATGTGCAGAATGCAAAAGTGGACAAATCTTATAACAAATAATGGAAACGAGGGGAGATTAAAAGATCTGATCTAAGTATGATGTCCGATTTGTGTTACTTTAATCCATGAGAATGTTTTTTAGAATTTGTATTTTCTCCTTAATCTACTGATAATGTATCCTAGCAATATCACAAACATAATCTTATTGGGGTTCACGAATATCAATAGTTTTAAGTATCCAATTTTTGTTCTCTTTTTTATAATTTACTGTGCCACAATATGTGGTAACCTCCTTATTATTATGTTGGTTTCCTACAGCAAGAATCTCCATTTTCCAATGTATTATTTCCTGATACAACTCTCCATATCTGATATCATACTGGTCACTGACATTGTCCCAAACCTTCTTCAAGTTATTCTGCTAAACAAAAGTATAATTTCAGTTACAGATTGTTTGACACAGTTATATGTATTTGGTTTCTCTGAAGCTTTGGAATGTTTTATTTTGACAGTGATGTCTTATGATCGATACATCGCGATTTGTAAACCACTACATTATCACTCTATAATGAACCCATTATTTTCTGTAAAACTCATTATTGTAAGTTGGATCATTAGTTTTACTAGTTTATTGATTCAAGCATCACAAATTGCCCAACTACACTTCTGTGGACCGAATGTCATTGACCATTTCTTTTGTGACTTGGACCCTGTTCTTAAACTTTCCTGTTCCAGTGTTTTCACAATACGACTGATTGGCAGTATTATGTGTTTTCCATTTTTATTGCTTTCTTTTATAGTTATTATCATATCCTACATCTACATTATTTATACTGTTATTAGAATGACTTCAGTGACAGGGCGGGAGAAAGCCTTTTCAACATGCAGTTCCCATTTTGTTGTGGTGTCAATATACTATTTAACCCTTAATTCTATGTATCTTATGCAAACAAAAGGAAAATCCTACACCATGAGTAAATTACTTTCTCTGCTGTATACAGTGATCACCCCTTTTCTTAATCCTATCATTTACTGCTTGAGGAATAGAGACATCATAAAAACAATGACAAAGTATATACAGGCAGTCAATAAATATTGTAGGAAGTATAATCCATAAGAAATGTCGACAGAAGCAAAAATATAATATTTTTTATACTAATTTTCAAAATCCTGACAAAAATTTATTTTAGTTAAATGATCCTAGATGCCTAAGTATCTAAGTATTAGATGTCTTGAAAATTGAATAAACATTAGAACATTTTACCATAAGTTTTTGTTTACAAAATTAATTAAAGACAGATAAATTAATTATTCTGCCATTATTAATGACAGGGTTCAAAATCACCACAGCAGCATTTTATGTAAATAGCTGCATAAACATGAATAGCAGCAGGGATCAATTTAATTTAATGTATTCATCATCCACTGTTGGAATAAAAATCTGTAATAAGTAATCTCATATACAAAATGTTTTAATTAAATGATTTGAGGCAAGAGGTTGAATGGATTAATAAAGATAATGATGCACTTACAACTATTGGGTCACATCTATCCAACTTTATGATCTATTAGCCCTCCGCCGCTCCAATGTTGGCGGTTTATCTGTCATATTTACCTGTTCAAAGTAAATTTTAATCCACTGCTTACCATCATTTCAGTATGCACTGTCAATTATATAATTTAAACAATGTTCAAAATAAAAATGATTCACTGTTCACTATGGCACATGCTTTCAAGGTGCATGCAAAGTGAAAAGTCTGTGCAAAATAATACTCCACTCCTGACATTTTTATACTGAATTTAAATATATAAAGACTTTGGCCTAAATTCACTAAGCGGAGAGTTTGCTGGAGAATTTGAAAGGTGGTAAAGTTGCCCATAGCAACCAATCAGATTCAAGCTCACATTCTCCAGTATGCAAAATGAAACTGAGAGCTTGAATCTGATTGGTTGCTATGGGCAACTTCACCACCTTTCAAATTCTCCAGCAAACTCTCCGCTTAGTGAATTTAGGCCTTTGGGTCTGATCCAGACCTGAGCATCCGCCTGGAAAATCTACACTAGAAGTGACATCTTAAATTCATTATAGGAAGCGTCCTTCAAGCAATTGATAGCTCAGGTTTTGGGGTAAGAGAGATAGAAAACTAACCATTCCTTTTCAGGTTTTTCAGGAGGAAGGTTGCTGTTCCTGCCTTGCTGTAGGATGCACCATTCCCACTCAATATCATTTTGCCTCCCCCCTCAACTCAGTATATAGCATCAGGCACCTAGTAAGGCTGCAGTTAGTGGATGGGGCCCTCAAGCATAAGACACTGACATGCATTCCCTTCAACTTTTACAAGGCCTGCTCTAGCATTGGGGTGGCCTATACCTGCTGTTGGTTTTCCTTCTCCTAATCCCAATGCTCCTTACTTTACGTGGATGCAGGTTATGTCATCTTTGTCAGGAGACTACTTTGGCAGGAGTAAACCTGGGATGGGCAGGCGTATGTCCAGCGTGTCCCAAACTGCGGAGTCTAAAAGTATTTCTTTTGCAGGCATTGCATCCCATTAGCTCCCTATTCCGGGCCCTTCTGGCTTGCAGAGTCAATCTTAGCAGCAGGAATACATCTTTAGTGAGTCTTCAGCGCACCATACATCTGAATCAGGGTCCAAATGCATGGTGTTTAACTGTGGCGAGTACTCGAACAACCAGATTTGCCTGCAGAAGGTGATGCGGTTACTGCAGGAGCACTTGTTTCTTTTCGGTGACTTTCTTGTGTTTCTTGTTTTTCGTGTGTGCAATTTAGTGGCTACTGGCAAGTTGATGGTGGACACCGACATGTTGCTATGGAACTTGGTATTCTCTCCTGAGTTTATTGTGTGCAGAGTTCACAAATCCAAGACTGAACAGCTGGGTTAGGGCAGGTGGATTACGATGTTGCCTCATCCGTCTAAAGACTATTTGCCCACTGGTGTTGGCACAACGTTTCTTGAAGCACGTCCCTCAAAAGGTTCCAGTTTAATTCTTGTGTTTAAGTAGTGTTTTCAGGATTTATGCTTCAATGCCGCAGTGTATGGTACACACACATTTAGCAAAGGGGTTGCTACTTCTGGCACTGCTGCTGGGGGGGGAATTCACTAAATGACGAATTTAAGAATTCGTCAGTGGCTGACGATATT
>JABWIB010000881.1:63886-74722 GCA_016617825.1 Platyplectrum ornatum
AACATAGAAACATAGAAAGTGACGGCAGATAAGAGCCACATGGCCCATCCAGTCTGCCCCATTGTGTATTTAAAACTATACCAACCCAAATTTTGTTTTCATCATTGTTTTCATTTTCTGATATGCTATTTAATAATGGTACATATATTTATTATCATAGATTTGGATGAGCCTCTTCCTGGCCCTTCACATGCACCATATATTACAGCTTTAACTGCGCCTGCTCCTGCAACAAAAACGGCACCAGTTCCTATGCCGAAAGGTGCTCCTCAGGCACGCAAATACCCAGCACCTGCAAGTGTGCCAAAAGGTGCTCCTCAGGCACGCAAATACCCAGCACCTGTAAGTGTGCCAAAAGGTGCTCCTACTACTCGTGCAAGACCTGCACAAGGTCCTGTGGCCAAACTAGTTCCAGACACATTCTCTAATGCAGTTCCATCTGCACAATACAAAGCTGCACATGCTTCCGGTGATCACGCTCCACATGTTCCTACACCACCATCTTGGAAAGCTACTGGACCATCACAAGGCCCTGATGAGATGGCTTCAAAGAGTTCTCTTACTCTCGGGTCCACATACAAAATTCCAAGGCTTGCACGAGCTACAGAAACTTCCACAGGAGAAAGTATGTCACCACAGCATGCTACATCCTGGCCTTGTGATGAACCTGCAAGTCCTATGTTTACTTTGTCTCCTCAATCTGATCCTGGGAATCTGCATTCACCGTACTGTGCCTCATTACAATCCTCTCTGGTGTTGCTGATCCGATCGACTTCACACTCATCTGAGAGTGTTGAATTTCACGAACAGCCTGAGGTTGAAAGAGACATGGAACCAAGTAAGTATTGAAACAAATGCAATATTTTGTATAAATAAAACATTTTAAAGGGTAGAACACTGTTTGATATGGAATAGAGTGTATCAACCATATACATGTGTTGATGTAATTTTAACAACATTAAAGTGCAATGTTGGCTGCATATATTTTTTTTTCAAACACTACCATGTTGTTTTTATTTGTAAAAATACTATGCTTATAGTTGAGGTGCACATAAGTGCTTGATTTGTAAGGAAGATGTGAGCATTATTAATCTCTTTGATTAATTTGGTTAATAATTAAAATTTAAACAAAATAAAAAAAACTTTTACTGTATAAACCTGAATCACAAGTGCACATTGGAAACTTGTGTGTAGACATGACTACAGTATGTGCATAGTATGTGCTAATGGCACAATCATGGTTGCATACTACACCATGGCAGAGAATACATATTAATTTTAATCAAAATTATATGCTATATTAATATGCAAATTGTGCCTCCAAACCTGTTGAATTGTGTTAGTTATGAAAAAGTTCAGTAATGTTTAATTACCTGTGATTAATCTGTTTAGGTACATCATCAGATGTGGGCAATATTTTTGAGCAGATGACTATGCAGGCTCCTTCAAGTGCAGAACCGGATGTAGCCATGGACGATGATGTTGAGCAACCTGAGACACAATTTTCAGGTTAGTTTTACACTAGTTACAGTTATGTAAATATCATACTACATCACAACTTCCGCTTAATGGAAACAAAGCAGAAGCCTCAGGCAGCCAACTCCTATTTGTACAACGCAAAGTTTTGACATTTGTGTAATATGGTAAAACAGCCACATTGCACACTGTATGAGTGTAACGTAACTAACATTTTTGACATATGTCACAACATTTTAAAACAACTACCATGGTTTTGTTTAAAAAAAAATTATGTTTTATGTTGGATCTTTATTTTGACATATTACACAAATGTGGCCCATTCTGGGAAAAAAATGTCCATGTTATTAGTTATGTAAATCGCAACATTATTTTCAAGTGTACTAATTTGTACACTTATTTATTTTTTGTACACGTATTTATTTTTAGATACTGATGGTGATCAAATGGTCACACTGCATTTAATAGAGGAAACTCCGCTACACATTGGTGACCAAGATAATGAACCTGCAATGGCTCCCCAAAAAGAAACACAGGAGCCAGCCGTGCCATCTGCAGGGACAACATCCGCAAGCCCACAGGCAACAACACTGGAGGATCTCCATAGAGAATTTATGCGTGAACAGCATTGGCACAACAGACAAACACACTGAGATTTACGCAGAAGAACGGGTGTGCTGTCTCTGGGCTTCAATAGGCTAGCTCATGCTGTAGCTAGTCAGCTCAGTCAACACCTTCAGTGTGCTACTAATGAGCTTCGCAGTGGGTATGCACAACTGACGGGTGAAATGCAGCATACAAGGGAATTGATGCATTTCCATCATCAACAACAGATAAGTCGCACCTTCACCTCCACAGATAGTACACCTGCATCCACACCTGCTACTACACCAAGTGCCTCACCTGCACGACGTGGTCCACGAACTCGCGGAGGACGCCGATCCCTGGCCGCTCCTAAGACACACTCGTTTTCTCTAAGGAAAAGAAAAAAACAGTGATGAACCTAGAGCAAATTGATTTTGTTTTGTTTTTTTTGTCTGCATTGTTATTTTTTAATTTGCACATGCATGTTATGTGTAGTGCACTAATTTTTGATGTTCTACAATGAAACAATGATTTCAGGGTATGCTGTTATTGAAATAAAAAATTGAAACAAAATTACACTCATTATTCTCTGCCTAGCATCACAGACCACCTGTACATTGAGCGAGTGATAATGATGTCTGTTGGTATACACAAAGGACCTCCCTCTAGGTGGTCTCAGCGCAATATGAGTGCAATCTATGACTCCCAGTTCAGATGGGAAACCTGAGAGCTCACAGAATGCCCGTTTGAGCTCACGCCACTCTGCATCCTGGCTGGGAAAACAGACATGTTTGCGCATAATTTTACACAGAGCACTTAACACTTGAGTTAAGTGTCTGGAAAACGTTGGCTGTGAAATACCAAGCACCTTACTAGAAACTGACTGAAAAGAGCCAGTGGCCATAAAGTGCATGGCACACATTAATTTCTGCAGACGAGACACTGCATGACAGCGGGCAGTAGCAGGCTCCAAATACCCTCTCACCTGTTCATAAAGTCTCAGGAGGTTGGTGCGGTTTAAACTAAAATATCTCACATCAACCTCCTGATCGGACAGGGAGGCCAGGTCCAACCTCACGTGAAAAGTTCTCACGTGACGGGGTATGCCACGCCGGGGCTGAACCTGGGGCTGGTGATGTTCCAGATCCTCATCCAAAAGTGGTCTTTGGGCCTGAATCGCCTCTATCGCCAAAAAATTGAGCGATATGAAACCCTCCATTGTTAAGTGAATGGCAATACAACTGGAATGCAAACAAACANACATTTATATAGGCACACTAATTGAACAAGCATTGATGACTAGCGAGAAGGGACAATTCGCATAGGAAAAGCATGTCTATTTAAAATGGCGAGATTTGGGCGAGTTTACAGCGAGATTTGGGCGTAATGCAAACACGACGCTTAATATATACTATTGCTTCTATGTTGTCCTGGCAAATTTTCGCTGGAGCGGAATTTTCGGGTGCGTTTTCGTATCCTGCCGATTGATCTCTCTCTCTGGATTCACGCTGCGCATAGGCGCATTTAAATTTCACAATATGCACTATAAATGTACCTTGGAGAAAGGCTTTGAAGGCATCCCACATCGCACTGGGAGAGGCGCTCCCTGCATTTGCATCGAAGTAGTCCGCCCAAGCAGATATTATGTCCTGGTCAGTCCCCAACAGTGTCAACCAAAAAGTTAAGCTTCCAGAGGACAATTTCCAGAGGAAGATTAACATCCCAACTCACCCAAAGAGGGTAGTCGTCAGAAACCCCACAAGGAAGGTACTTTACGTCAGTGACTGAGAGGACATGGTCCCGAGAAACCAGCACCAGATCAATCCTTGAGAAGGTAAACAGGAGTACTGAACCACATTTGGGTGACGAAAGCGCCATGCATCCAACAGACCCAACTCAAAAACAACACAAGGAAAGCATTGAGAGTCGTATATCAGTGACAGCAGCAGATTCTCTCCAGCAGTCAAGCTCCCCATACATCACAGCATTAAAATCACCCACACATAGGACAGGGAATGTAGGGTACAGTGACATAAAAGCAAACAGGCAACAGAGATGCAACGGAGAGAAGTATGGGGGAGGGATATACAATGCAGCAAGAATCATAGGAGAGGAGTGAAAATGGGCAGACAGAAAGACAAATCTCCCCAATAGAGCTCAATAGAGCTCTGGAGCAATTAGCAATTTAAAGCTGACGCGTTTATGCAAAAGAAGTGAGACACCACAGGAGTGCATGGAAAATTAAGCGTGGAAGACATGGGCACCGCGAGTGCGTTTCTAGCCAAATCAGGGTTATAGTGTTTAATCTGATGCAGAACCAGGGAGCACTTAATACGGTCATTAATGCCTTGAACATTTCAGCTGAGAACAGAGAGCTGGGAGGTAGAAAGATTAGGAGACATCACCAGCCAGAGTAATGGCAAGGAGGGAGCATGGCACATGTAGCCAGGATAGGAGCAGTTTAGGAGACTTTAACAGCCAGGAGACCTCAACAGATGCGGTGAAGCAGGAGATCAGGCAGGAGACCTATGTAAGGGGCACTGTGTTACACTGACAAGCAGTGCAACCAAGGTGGAGCAGGAGCCAAATAGTGGCAGGCTAGCAATAGGAGACTGTATAGCAGGGCTGTAGTAAGCTGTAGGCCAGCCACAGAGCAGGAGAAGGCCCCACTGGATCCAAGATGGCTGTCTCCAGGAGGCATATGGTGGCCTCACCACGGCAAGCAGGGTCCAGAGTATGGCAGCTGGGGAAGCTTCAGCAGAGCCCTGGACCAGGACCCACCAGCAGCCCCTCTCAGCCTCAGGGGAACAGCAGGAGCCCAGAGAGAGCTGCCTACAGGAGAGCAGGAAGGCAGAGCACTGCACCCTGGACCGGCAATCACCACCGCCAGCAGACCACAGGGCAGCTTCCAAGATTGCCCGGCAGCTCCACAAGCCAGGAGGTCAGCGCATCAGGCAGGGGGAGAGAATATGTCCCCGCAAGAGAGAGGTACAGGATTGATGGGCACGGAGCTCGGCGTTCCTGCTGCCTACTCCATTGCCATCCAGGCCATGCCCCCATGTAGGCATACATTTAGGGATAAAGCTGAAATACATTATAACATACTAAATATAACAAAACATAACACTAAATCAGTTTCAGACTATTATAAGATCTTAATCATGAACAATACTTTATTTGTTCAACCTCCAACCCAAGACATACACTAATTTAATTTATTTAAAACTAATTAACTCGTGTGGCTTGGGGTGGGGATAATTTCGCAACCTTCTTCGGCCCAGCAGCGATCTTTAAAAAAAAAATATATATATACATTGCTGTGTACACAGATGACAGGTACAGCCTGTAACCCTGTTGCTTGTCAAAGGCTTATATCTCTGTACATCTTAGTTATTTTGTAATGGCCTCACTAGGTTAACAGAAAAAGTAACCAAGTTTTTTAGTTTTTACTGTATATAAGACAGAAAGGGATAGATTCAATACATACTATTCCTTAATAAGGACCTAAACATGGAGAAGGAAAAGACTCCCGGTGTGCTCAGTTTGTATTACCTTGACAAAGATCCCAGCAGGGATGGAAACACGTTGGTCTATTACAATATAAAACACTTTTAACATTTCACTGCAAATGTCCGTTGCTCAGTGTGAGTGTAATACTTTTATTTGAAAAATTAAGTTTAGTTGTTTAACAATATTGCACCAACGGAAGTTTTGCTTTCTCTATTCTGGCATACACTCCACACCAATCGGGACGATTGGAGAAGGAGACCAGCAGATAAGGTGACCGGGAAGTAGGAGAGATTCGGGCAGAACTGCACAAGCAGGAGAGACTACGAAAGCTGCCACAGTAATTGATACTGAACACCAAAATCCCTCAAACTCCAAAGAACAGAGAACAGCTTCATGGACTGTATTTGAGATAAGGATGGTGAGCTACCATCTATCACCTATTTGTTGAGTCTGTTGAGACTGCGATACAGACATTTAAATTCCACTAATCTGTGATAAACAAAGCAAGGGTTTTTTTTTTTTGTATAGACTCACAGTACTTTGAAAAAGGTACGGCCTGTGAATATAGGTAACAGGATAGGTACAGCGCTGTGCAGACAGGGGACAGGTACAGCGCAAAATATATATAATGCAATGTAAAATACTGTACTTAGGTAACAGAAAAACATAACACAGGCATGTTTTTTAAATATGCCTGTGTAATGGATTTTTCGAAATGTAATGACTGTTCATAAATGTTCACAAATATCAAAATAACCATTTGACAGGCAAAGGAAAAGCTGTCTCTAAATGGTGGGGGAAAGTGATTAACTGTTCTTTCAAATCTAAAACTAGGAAATACATTTTTTATAAACTTTGTTTTTCCTTAGAAAAGCTTATTGTTAAGTTCCAATTTCGATTTTCATCCTAACATATTTTATGGTAATATGTTAAGCATTTCATTTTGGTAAGACTTTATCATTTACAATTTAAATGCTATTAAAAATGTTATATTGTACACAAACTACTTTGGTTGCTTGTATATTTTGATAAAATATGATTTTATAAATTGTTTATCTAATTTTACACCTGTCTTTTTGACTAATTTGAAAGAAAAACAAGTTTTATATGACCGAAAAATAAGTGAAGGAAATTGGGACCACATTTTTATACTACAATAACTTTGGACAATAAATACAAAAGATGTAATAAATAAAAAATAATCTTGCACCATATTCATGAAATTTCAAAAAGCTCTTACAACAGAAATACGACTCTGGTGGGGCACTAAATCACTAGATTAATATAAGAAGAATTATACAGAGAACATTATGAATTAAGAAAAAAAAAACACATTCTAAAATATAAGAAATTCATGAAAAAATAGAACAATTGACAGTTGATCCCTCTCGCTTTTGCAGCTTATCATAGACAGAAAAAGTTAGGAATTCTAGGCATTGAAATACAAAACATGTTTATGAATGAAAATTACTTTTATGTATGAATGAAAGCCATCATACTACTTATCCCGGCTTCTATGTGCAGCAAGCAATTTTTATTAATAAAAACAACACACAAAAAAAAAATTAAACACTTTTTTTATTTTTACAATATTTTTTTTTGCAAAACATAATGAAGCAGGTAATTGTCAGGACATGGTGTAAGTTCCACCCTAATTAGCAGGGATAATCCCTGCAAAAGCCTTGTGTTTAAATGAGAGAAGGGGTGAGGAACAAAAATATAAGAGGCAGCTTTTGTGTGATAGCGTCACACAAAAGCTGCCTCTTATATTTTTGAATTGGTTGTCTGTCATCATAGTGTCAGATCGTATGCTTTTTGTGTGTTATAATAATAATGATTAAGTGATTTACTGGTCTTTGACAACTTGAATTGTTTTAATATATTTATTAGAAACTTTTTTTTTTATCCTCAACATTTTATTGGGTAGCAAAAAACATTAACATTTAGAATTTACAAGTTCATTAAATATTCTACAATGTGTAAATTATTATTTTTAAAGCACCATCTCCATCTGAGAATTAAACACAGGGGCTCTGATAATCTCTGGAGTTTTCATTGTGTATGTATATAAACTGCCATCTATTACTTTACTTCTGCGGATGATAACATTTGGATTGAATCACATTTTTACTGTGGAACCAGATCAGGAATATCATAAGACATTATATCACTTTACATCAAGCTATAACCGGGAAAGAAAAGTAATTTATACTTAGGCTGAGATTTAACCAGTATATGTACTAAAACATCAGCAATATTTTTGTGTGATATTTTTTATAAAAGATGTATCTTTTAAACCTGTATTTTTGTAACACACAAATATCCTTTGGCTGCATATGTATAAAAGCAACATTATATAAAATATGATTGCACATTTAATAGACAATTATTTATAGTTTGTGTTACTTCTGTCTTTTTGCCTTTTTTATCATTTTAAACTCTTATGTACAGTTAAGCAAGGAAATGTCACCTTTTAATTTGAACTCATTTAACATAATTTACTAATATGAAGAATGGAGCAGTCAGCTTAAAGGTAAAAGCGTTAAGTGATCTGAATGATTTAGTCACACAGCTATTTTATTATTAGGATTTTTATTAGGAATATATTTAGTTTTCTGCCTTATATTTAAGCATGGGCTCAAGATATAAATCATTTATGGCATTGACACTTCCCATTACCCACTGGGTTACTTAACTTGATTCCTTTATGAAAATCTTGGGGGTGGTCCAAAATTGCACTTACACCTTTTTAAGGTCAAAACAGATACTCACATTTAAGACTAGATTCAAATCTTTAGGCACTTATGATTTAGTCAAGTAAGGAGAAAACCATGTTGAACTGCAGAGGGGTAAAATGAATCTCAGTGTTTGCATGCAGGGAGAATACTTTATTGTTGCATGTTGCTGGGTTACTGTTACACTGTTATTAGACTTGTGCTAGGAAACATCGGACCGGAATCAGGGATTCTGGTGACTGCAGTGAGCAGCCGCCAAGTCCCTTTAATTCAGAGCTGCACAAAAATTTCGCTCTGGTTTCTCTCCTCACCTTTTGCATGCAGACAAAATACTATAAAACATAGATAGAATAGAAAAGCAACAAAATGCTTCAGCCGGCCGGTAAAATCAACAGGCATGTTTGACAGTTTTATTTTATTAGGAGCCAATTGCCTCTCACATCCAGCTCTTTTAAAAATTGCGAGATGAAAGCATCTCAACGTCTAGAAGACATCGTATCACATAGTAAGTTATTAATCTGTATGGCCCTCAAAATAAAAATAGCCAGAGCATGATTGAATCAACATGATGGTGATGTTTACACAATAAATCAGTCGTTTACACATTTTTGCTGTTTAGTAAATGCCAAAATGGCCATCTGGTCTGCAATCTCATATCACCAAGGCGAGATGACCATCTCAACCTTTTGTAAAGTTCCCTACAGATGTTTTCTGAGAAAATAAAAGTAGACTTATTTTTACTATAGTCTCAATTGGAGATATTTTAACATAAGTTGGTAAACCTACCTCAATATAAATACATTGTTACACACAGTATTAGATATCATCTGGACTAAATGTTCTAGTAGCCTATGTACTATAGCTGATATACAGAAAATGACTTAGGTCAAATTAAATACATTTTATGTTTTCTTGGTTCACTATGATGTTACAGTTGGGTAATTGAGGGCAGGATTCCTTACTAGATTTCATTTACCAGATATGCTGTGAAAGAATAAATTTACTTATCTCTTCCTTTTATTTCCAGATTATGCATACAAGTAATTTTTCCACAATAATGTTATTGGGATTCCAGAATATGGACAATTATAAAATTCTGTTCTTCACTTTGTTCCTTGTAGTTTACTGCATGACACTAGGTGGAAATGTACTAATTATCACATTGGTTTCCTGCAGCAAGACCCTCCAATCCCCCATGTACTTCTTTCTTACGCAACTCTCCATATGCGACATACTTTTGACCACAGATATTGCCCCCAACATGCTTTATGTTGTTCTCCATGATCGGGCCACCATATCTCTCGCTGGTTGCATCACTCAGTTCTATTTCTTTTGTTTGTCAGAAGTTTCAGAATGTTTTCTTCTTACAGCGATGTCTTATGACAGATATCTGGCCATATGTAAACCCTTACACTATAACTATATAATGAACCGGGTGCTTTGTCTTTCATTAATTATTATATCATGGATGTTGAGTTTCACTTTATCATCCATTGTTACAATGGTCATAAGTCAACTACGATTCTGTGGCCTAAATGTTATAGACCATTTCTTCTGTGATTTGAATCCTATATTAAAACTGTCTTGTTCAGATATTTATTTTGTACAAATGACAACTACATTACTGGGTACTTGTGATGTTATTGTCCCACTTATTTTAATTATTATTTCTTACACTTATATTATTTTAGTTATATCTAGAATTTCAACATCATCTGGGAGATGGAAATCATTCTCTACCTGCAGCTCCCACCTTACAGTTGTGGCTATATTTTATGGGACCCTATTAACTATGTATGTTATTCCAAACAAAGGTCAACTGCTGATAATTAGTAAAATACTATCAATTCTCTACACTGTATTTACACCTTTTTTAAACCCTTTTATATACAGTTTAAGAAATAAAGACATCAAGGAGGCTTTTTTAAAAGTTATATATAATTGCAGTGTTTTTTTATTTTATAAAAGTGTCAATAAAAATCAGATGATTTATTGAAATGAATCATTGTTTTTTTTTCCTTTTTTTTGTTGGTGTAACATACTTTTAAGCTACTTTAAGCCTGCATTAACTATTCATAAAAAAACAGTTTAACAAGTAAATTCTAAAGTAAATAATGCTATGTTTTATTAATTGAATGGTCCCCCTGACCACCTAGAGTGGTGTAGGTGGGCTGGGGGAAAATGCCCATGGGATGGACCCTTTAATTTACAGAACTATGGATTGTTTGCACACATCTGGGGGGGAATTCACTAAATGACGATTTACAGAAATCGTCAGTGGCTGACGATTTTCACAAATGTGTATTCACTAAGTGACAAATGTGTTTTTTTTCGTCATTTTGTTTGACGTTTACAGATCGTCANTGNGATATCNCTGTGACGATTTTTGCAATACAATGGATACAAAAATGGAATTCACTAACTGACGAATATTGTATTCACCCACACATCGTCATGACGATTTGTAAAAATCATCAAAAGGCCAATCGTCAGCAGAGAGGGGAGATTTCCATAGGAGCACTATATAAAG
>JABWIB010000882.1:0-32459 GCA_016617825.1 Platyplectrum ornatum
CTGATTGCAACTAATTAAATTTACCTCCCCTGCAACATGGTTTTGCCCATGAGAGAAGTCATGAGAGTGAAAAGCTGAATCTGGCCCTTACTGAGCATTGCAAGGTGAGTATAGTGGGGGCTGTTCCAGGCATTATACCATTCAAGTCATTTGAGCACTTTTTTTTTTTTTTTACCAGTACAGACCACTAAAAACCAATACTATACAGGCCAAAGAGTACCAGTTGGAGAGTCTACTATCTAAGGCCTCTTGTGTTCAGAAACAGATAATTTGAACCAGAAAGAAACAAAAAGTATTCACAATAATGGTGCACTCTGAAATGTACCTCACATTACCAAAAAGACGTGTTTTGCCATTGCTTCGGCTGGGAGTTGAGCAAGATGATTCATGGAGCACCGAGGACCGTTTTACACACATATGAAACTCAATGTTTTGTACACGTGAATAATGAACAAGTAATATTGCAGCACATATACACAGATGTTACTGTTTATATCATCAACATAATAAAACTGTGTAGATGTCGTAAACTCGCAACTCTGGTCTTTTGTTTTCATGAAATTTGATCATTTATGTATAAGTATTGTTGCATATCTATTTATCAAGTGCAATAAATATAGTACTTGGAGAAAAAAAGTCCTTATAATAATATAATAAAATTTATATAGCACTTAAAACTCTTATATTTGTGAATACCAGTAAACATTACATACTTAAAATATTTATTATAATGTTATGTATATATCTTACAATACCTTATTACCATAGTGTGTAATCTATAAGTGCCAAGCTAAGTAGTCTCACCCTGTAATGGATTCAGAAACATCATGATGGTACATTGCCAAGTTATGTGTTCACATTTGTGTCAATAAAGTATGACTAACATCTGACTCATTCCAGCATGTCCAAACATTCTCATATTTAAACTTGTTGCGACTATCTGAAATATACCTTTTATAAGATAAGGTGTAGTCCACCAGCCGCACCCATTCTATCAATAGGGGAGTACTCAGCACCTATTAATGCCTCACTAAGCCAGACACATAGGTAACCAGATCACTACCCATTGTATCTCCTAATTTCAAACCAAATAAAAACATAGTAACAGAAATAGAAGGAGCCAGTTTGGTTAAAGTAGTATATAACTACCATCCAATACACCTGGACAGCAGGGCAGTCCCAGAAATCATTCCAGAAGGAGATATCTGGTGGTCCATATTTGGACATTCAGGGGAGGAAGTAAATTTAAACACAACAAGCAGTTGCAGTGGAAGGTAACATCAGCGTTATATACAGCTTATACAAGATGGTCAAGACGTCTTCCAATTCCTCTTACAGGGCGTAAATCTATTTTCCATTTGGAGAAATAGGTCTGGTATATCTTCCTTAGTGGGCAAGGGAGGATTAGGAATTCAAAGTGGCCCTGGAAAATAATCTGCAAAAGGGTTGCACACTAATACAACATTTCACAATACAACAGAGAGATTGAAAGTTACCCCTATACAATGCATATAGCACACTAGTGACCAACACCCAATATAGAGAGCATTATAGCTAACATGATACAGAGAAACTCATAGCAATATTTATATACAGACATGTTAATGACAAACACCTATTACTGTCATAATGTGCCCAATTATGAACAGAATATTCATAGGCATCCCAGCATATTACTTCTTCATCCCAGCACTCTTAAACATAGAAAGTTAAAACTATACTGACATTATTTTATTCTCAATTTTATCTGAAACTGAATGTACACTTCTGAATGTACACTTATATTTTTCCCAAACATGTCTACACTGTTCTGTTGTATTAGCCTCCACCACTTCTAATGGGAGACTATTCCACTTATCCTCTACCGTTTTTTTTTTTTAAACAACTTTTTATTGGAAACAAGGTTACAGTACAATAAACAGTAATCAGTAAACAGGTGCGTAGTACATATGAAGCAGGTACAACAAAGGCAGGTCATTGGTACATCCAAGTGACAGGAAACATGCAATGAAACAAGAGAATACAGTCAATCATTTAGGCGTACTGGAGGAGAACCTAGGAGAGAATGAGTGTCATACCAATCTGTTGACCTGAAACATACATGGATCTGGGTACGTATTGAGGGGGAAAGGGTATTGATATAACCCGACCATGTGTCAAATAGGCGTTTCACAGATCTTTCCTTGGACAATGAGGCTTCCAGCTACTCCATTCGGAACAGGTGGTACAATTTGGCGTGGAATAGAGCAATCGGGGGTGGCATTGGGGATATCCAGTGCTGTAGAATACACTTTTTGGCAACAGCTGAGGCAATGGTTAGCATCCGTCGAGTTTGAAATGGGACGCGGGTGGGGGGATCAATGTGGCCCAGTACTGCCCACTGGGCATTGAATGGTACAAAGGTAACAGGAAATGTTAAAATGTAAGATCGCACTCGAGACCAGAAGAGGCGTATAAAGGAGCAATCCCACAAACAGTGTAGAAGGGAGGCTTTGGCGTCCCAGCATTTCGGGCAGGTGTGTGTGGCAGACAAACCCATTTCAAAACCCCTAGCAGGTGATACGTAGCCTCTATGATATAAGCGGAGTAGCATTTCCCTGTAGGTGCTCGCCCGTAGGGCTGTGAATGAGGTAGACAGTGTTTTAAAAAGTGTATCCACAGAGATATCTGGAAATTCCTGTAGCCATCGAGATAGGCCTCCACTGACCTTGTAATCTAATGTGTCCCTAAGGTAGCTGTAAATGACCCCCCCTCCCACCCTGAGGCCGCGATAATAAAGAGTCCAAATCGTTATGCCAGTCCAACTCGGTGAATGATTCTGTTACTGAGCGGGCATAGTGTAGCGCAAAGGTATGAAGGGCAGGAACAGAGTTTGGTGTAAACTCTTGGCTAACTGCTTTCCAGGTGGCCCATGCTGACATTAGGAGGGGATTATCTTGCAGAGAATGCGGCAGATCTTTCCGAAGGCTATGCAGGAAGGAGACCAGCGACATATCCGCAAGAAATCCTTGTTCAAGGGGCATGTTGGAATAGGTGTCTTGATTATGCAGCCAGTCCCGAATGATACGTAGGTAACTAGCGTATCCATACAATTTTAAGTTGGGGAAGTTGATACCACCCAGGCTGGGGCTCTGTTGTAATTTAAATAGGGCAATTCTGGGACTTTTGCCTTGTCAGATAAATTTGCGAAAGGCAGCATTAAGTAATTTCTCATCACGTAAGGCGAGGAGAATAGGGAGCATTTGCAGGGGATATAACAGTTTAGGGAATAAGATCATTTGATGAGGTTTGCCCTCCCAAGAAAAGAAAGAGGTAGTTTCGTCCAGGAGTCCATGTATGCACAGACCGCAGCAATGAGCGGGCGAAGGTTAGCGTCGGTGGTGTGGAAATTCTTGGGAAGGCAAAGACCCAAGTATGTCAGGGAGGCCGGTGCCCAACTTAATTGGAAGGAGGCATGCCAGGGTGGGCGGGTTCCGGCACCCAGCCAAAGGGCAGTGGACTTGGATTGATTAATAGTGAAGCCGGAGATTGCACCGAAATCAGTGATGAGACTAAAAACGGCCGGGAGTGATGTGAGCGGGTTAGAAATGTAGAGCAGGAGGACATCTGCAAATGCGGTAATTTTCACTGATTGAGAACCCATCCGAATCCCCTGAAAGGCCTGGGAGTTTTGTAGTAACCTGAGGAGGGGATCAAGCGCTAGATTAAACAAAAGAGGTGATAAGGGGCAACCCTGCCGCGTTCCCCTGGACATACCCACCGGCAAGCTGCAAGCCCCATTCACAAGGAGTTGGGTTGTAGGTGAAGTATAGATATAGTCTATGAAGCGGGAAAATTTATCCCCAAAATTGCGGAGCACAAAGATGGACTGCAAATGCGGCCACGAGATTTGGTCAAATGCCTTTTCAGCATCAAGGCTCAGCAGCATATTTTGATTATAGGAGCATGAGTGTTACCCGGATGCCACAAGCGCCGCCACAGCTGTTCGCACCGCCTTAACGGAGTATCTACCATGGACAAATCCCATTTGGTGGTGGGTGAGGAGGGACGGGAGAATGGTTTGCAGGCGTGTCGCCATGACTTTGACCAGTAACTTATAGTCTTGGTTTAGTAAGGTGATGGGCCTGTAGGAGGTCACCAGCTCTGGGGGCTTGTTAGGTTTGAGGAGGAGCATAGTGTATGCCTGGTTAAATGAGGGGTACGGGGGGGCGTCAGTGTGAATGGTGTTAAATAGAGATGTTAAGAGTGGCGTTAGATGGGGTTTGAGGAGCTTATAAAACTCTGCAGAAAAGCCATCAGGACCGGGAGACTTATTGTTGCACAGGCTGGAGATGGCCCTGCCCACCTCCTCCTCTCTTATGACTGCATTCAAGGCTTCTGATTGGTCAGGGGTCAGTTTGGGCAGGTTTGCGTCGGGGAGCATTCGGTCTCATAAGTGGGGGTGGTCAGGAAGTGCACCATAAAGGGTAGTGTAGTAGTCAGTGAAAACGTGTTGTATGTCGGAGGCTGAGGTGCGGGAGTTAGCACCTGGAGGGTATGTAATTGTTGTAATGGCGGGTGATTTCCTATGAGCCTTAGCCATGTTGACCAAAAGCTTCCCTGACTTGTTCCCCCAGCGGAAGAACTTGCTACGTGTGAACCGATGGCAATCGGTGAGTAGGTGCAACAGGCGGGTATCACNAGAAATACAGAATAAATACAGTAACGACAATATAGGTTTGCGAATTAGAGAGACTTAGCTGTATGCCAGGACGCGCGTGAGGATGTTGACTCACTCTAAGTGAGGATGTTGACAGCTGGAACACTTGTAGTCGGTGCTGCCTATTCAAGCACGCTGGTAAGGTGCGGCGGGGTAGGGCCCACTTAGTCCAGATCCAAGTTGAATGTTAAGAGCACGTGCAGCCAGCGGGAAAGGATGGGCAGGGAGAACACAAAAGTACGATGGTGAACGGCGGGATGAGAGAGGGAAGTCCAGCAGGCGAATCGGGAGCCGGTGCTGTCTGTTCAGACACGCAGGGATAAGGCAGGGGGTCGCCGGCGCCGTAAATGAGGAGACCTTGTAGTAGGCAGGCCGAGCCTGTCAGTGGACCAGTGTGGGGTAGCAATCCACGGGTTGGGGGCAAGGATAATAAACGGCCGCCAGTGGATTCAAAGCAGGAGGCACATGGGAGTGGCAGTGCCAGCCACAGAAAATGGCCACCAGTGGTTCCAAGGCAAGAGGCAGACAGAGGTGGCAGGTCCAGTAGTAGCATATGGCCGCCAGTGGTGTCAAAGCAGGGGGCAAATGTGGGCTGTAGGTCCAGCTGCAGGAAATGGCCGCCAGTGGCTCCACAGCGGGGAGGTAGATGGGGGTGGCAGATCCAGCCACAGAGAGTGGCCACCAGTGGTTCCAGCACAGGAGGTGGACAGGAGTGGCAGTTTCAGTAGTAGTAGATGGCCACCAGAGGTATCAGAGTAGAAGGCGGATGAGGGCGGTAGATCCAACCACAGAAAGTGGCCACCAGAGGTTCCACGGCAGGAGGCAGATGGTGGTGGTAGATCCAGCCACAGAAAATGGCCACCAGTGGTTCCACAGCAGTAGGCAGATGGGGGTGGTAGGTCCTGCCACAGAAAATGGCCGCCAGTGGTTCCAAAGCAGGAAGCGGATAGGAGCAGCAAATCCAGCCACAGAAATTGGCCAACAATGGTTCCCAGGCAAGTATCAGGCGGGGGTGGCAGGTCCAGCCACAGAGAGTGGTCACCAGCAGGTCCAAGCAGGAGGCAAGTGGGCCCAGCCACAGATAGTTGTTGTCAGTGGGCTAGGGCAAGTGGCCTCAGGGTGTCCCCAGTGTAGCTGTGGTAGCAGGGATTTGGTACCAGGGGTGCCACCATTAATATGTCAGGGGTATAGCCAGGTAGGGAGCCTGCCTCCAGCAGCAGCGTCCCTGGGAGCAGAGTAGAGTGGACGGGGGGGGGGGGGGGGGGGGGGGGGGGGGGGGGGGGGGTGCTTTCAGGGGAGCCAGGAGCCGCACTCTCTGACCTGCCACGCCAGAGGGCAGCTCTACCAGCTCTCCCCAGGAAAGTTCCAGCCAAGTGAAAGGGAGGCAGGCCTGTTGGAGGCTGTGGTGGACCCCAGGGGACAGCGGGATGCAGGTGGTACCACGTGGTGCCCGGAGCTCTGCACCGTGTGTCTTCAAGATGGCTGCCGGCGGTGCCCTGTATGCAGGGCCAGGGACTTCAGAGATGGAACGCTCACCCGGAGGCCAGCAACCCAAGATATTCCTAACAGTATGTCCCCCTTCAGAAGGCGGATCCCAGACACCTTCTGGAATATATAAATACTAATTAAAGAGGTACTCCTGGGCCCCAAGTGGCGCCAAATATCTGTTAAGGGGATTTCTCACTTATACTCCCCACAGAATAGAGGAAATTCGCATACACCATATAAAGATACAGAAAAAGACACAATAGTGCCGATTTCAGTTAACATAAATGTCTCTACCTTTCATAGTCTGGCTGGCTCAGTTCAAATTTTAGTCCTCCAAATAGTCCATACACAGAGGAGAAATTTCTTTTAATCCTCCTGACAATCTTTAATTTTTTTGTATATCTTGTTTTCTTCTTCCACTCCCCCCACAAAAAAACTTCCAATAGTGTAGTGTGTTATCATATCCACTTCCGCCTCTTTAAAAATGGCTACTCACAATAGTGGTCTCTTGAATGTTAGGCATATCGTAACTTCGTTACGCTCCTACCCTGTGTTACTTCACAGCCTATCCTAGGTTGGAACCCGAAAAAAACTTTGAGGACGCTAAATACAAGACGCTGAGGACGTTGAACACAAGAAACCTTAGTGTAGCTAAATACAAGACGCTGAGGACGTTGAACACAAGAAACCTCAGTAGTGTAGCTACTACTTGTCTACGTTCTTAATAATGATCTTATAATAACTCCTGCTGCATTTCCTCATATATACCTTGGGAGCACTATATTCTGGGAGGAAAGATCATATCAATATCGGTATTGGTGTACCATTCAAGCTATTGGCAAATGCAAGCCGTAGAAGGAGGAAGAAGAAGCGAAGGACGGTCATAAACTTTAGGGCACATTCTGGACTTTTGTTTTTGTACACAACAATGGTCCTGTGTCCTGAAACACTATCTGTTTTTTGTTTGTTTATTTTGATAATGATAACGATGATGACGCTAACTCTAATCCTGCAGCCACAAATGCCTCTCCTCAATCCAGTTACTCCATGCTCTGGACAGTCGGCACAAGTGAGAAGCCAAGGCACCACTCCTACAAACTCAAACTGCATCAACTAAAAGAACCAGGGCAGCATGGTCAACAGATGATCCTGTACATGGACCATTTGTGGCAACAAATATTGCATGAGCAACTTGCACACAACAGGCGTTTTCACAGAGTAATGCGCCAGCAAATAACCCAGTTTACGTTACTGGGAAATTGGATGTGTGCAGCAAGCCGCCTTGGTCCTCACACATCAGAATAAAACAGTGTAAATAATTGGGGAATTGGTGCTCACAGGATTAATAGAGGTTTGTGAGGAAATCTGGATGTTCAGAGAAATCATGCTTAACCAGTATCAGCAGTGTTTTCAGTCATCATCCTCTACATCGGACACTACCTTAATTACAACACCCAATATGACCCCTATTCAAACACTGATGTCACACGGCCCACGACGTGGTCCTCGAACCAGGAGTTCATGCTAAAGCGGAAACGTGATTAGGAGCATATGTTTCAATGCTGCAATGGTTATGCGTGTTTTAGTTTATTTATGGATGATTTCATACATCAGCCTTTCACATTTGCTATACACATTTGCGTATGTATAAATAAATCTTTTTTTTTTTCAAAAAATACTATCCTTTATTCATAGATTTTGTGGTTTGTATGCAAGCTATTATGTGCTTAGATTATTACTACTTTAAATAACAAAGGGTTATCATGTGTGTGGATTAATAAAGATAAAATATTTCCTATACACACACACTTTAAAATAATACAATCAATATATTACAATAAAACATATTTACATATGATTGTCTGAATCCCTGACCTAATGTGCTCCTGTGGAGATGATGACAGAACTTCAGAATACTCATTGTCTGCTTCAACAATCTCATCCCAAGGTTCACTTAGGGTGAGATTGTGAAGCAGACAACAAGCCCACACAATCTGAGCCACCTTCCTAGGTGAATAAAGAAGTTGCCCACCAGACTTATCAAGGCACATAAAGTGAGATTTTAATACACCGAAGGTATGTTCTATCACACATCTAGTGGCGCGGTGTGACACCCATATCCTGATTTACTTCACTTTGCTACTGAACACGGAAGCTTACCTTCAGGCTATCCTTCAGGCATTTCATGTTCAAAATTACGGAAAAGGCCATCTCAGGATATAGGCATCGTGGCATGAGCTGGGAAAGTTAGCATATACACTCATGATTCGTAGTCTAGAATCACATACCGCCCGCACATTCAGAGAGTGATAGTAGTGCCTACTCATGAAATAATAGGCACTGTCCCTTGGTGGTCTCAGTGCTACGTGAGTTGTGATCTATGGCTCCCTGGACAGATGGAAACTCTGAAAGTGCAAAGAAGCCCTACTTAAGCTCAAGTCAATCGGAACAATATACTGACGTCACTAAAGTTACAAACTATCTTTTACCTGAAAAAACCTAATGTGCATGCCCATAATCTATGCCTAACCTCTAAAACCATAACCTCTACCAATACAGAGTGTTATATACATCACATGTTACATTACGCCATACCTTTATACAAAAATATACAAAAAATATAAAAGAAAAAATATATACAAAAATATATATGCCATACCCACATAAAAATTAGATCTGCATAGTACACATCTATATACATACTACAATACCTCACATTACAAAGGAAATGGTGACCCCCCTAGTGACAATGCAAAATTGCTCACCACAAAACAATCCACCGTTTACATATCCATATCTACAGTACATGGAACTACCACCTCCCAATTATAAAACATTTATTAATCATATACAAAATCTATTCGATAACTTATAAGAAAGGAGTCACCTCAAAGTTTTCATTTAACCCCTTGGGTACTAGTGTGTCTAATGTGATAATCCAAAATGACTCACGCTGGGCTAATTTTAAAGCCCTATCACCCCCTCGAATGTCTAAATGTACTTGTTCAATAATTTCTACCTGCATTTTATCAGGTTTTGCATTCTGGCAGATGTTAAAGTGTCTAGGGACACTATGGTTTGTAACTCTATTGATAATGTTTCGATAGTGTTCCAGCATACGTATTTTGATCGCTCGTTTTTTACCACATCCGCATTCTAGGATATAGATAACAAATGATGAATTACAATTGCTCCAATTTTTTATTGTATATTTTTTGGAATTATCAAAATTTGAAAATGACTTCTTATTCTCATGGTGGAACTTGCAAATCTTGCATTTTCCACAGGAAAAAAAGCCATGTCGGTCCACGTCCATCTTTTTCTTACTCCTATCTCCTTTTTGAATTAAGCTGGGCGCTATTAAAGATTTTACAGTTTTGGCTCGTCTGAAGATAACTGTCGGATCTTTGGGAATTTTATCTCCAATTATCAGGTCTAATTTAAGGACTCCCCGGTGTTGCTTGAGGATCTCTTTTACCTTTCCCCCATATTAGAAAAATCGGTGACAAAGGGGCATGTTCTTAAACCTGATCCCTCGGTATACGCAATTGATTTTTCCTTTTTTGGTGTTGTACTCTAATAGGTTAACTCTATTTAGACCCCTGGTCTGAGATCATCGGGATACAGTCTCTCTTTAAATTTAAGTTTTAGTTGTTCCCCAATTTCGCCATATTTACTCAAGCATTTGAGAATTTCGTGGCAGACTTGAACTGAACTCAACTAAAAACAGAAATCGACTTGCAGAAGTTGAAAGAAGAATTAAGTTGGTCTCAGATCTCTATTCCCTAGGGATTTGGAAATATGGGGTATGGAGGAGTAAGGAGCAGATCAAGAACATTTCTCCTGAAATAGGTGGTCCAGAGGGTGCCAGGTTATCTACAATAAAACTAAACCGTTAAAACTAAAAACTAAACCGTTCTCCAGTAGGGAAATCTGCAAAATCTACATTTCCGACATCTGCGTAAAATTAGGAATTTAGGAAATCCAAAATAGGTTGAACTTAATGGAGAGATTTCTTTTTTTCAACCTCAAAAACTATGTTACTATGAGTGGTGAGGATAAATCAGGAATTTTCCTAGGGAAAATATCCTGATTATCGGCCACCTTCTGCTGGCAGTGATGATCGATACAGTGGATGTCCAGCTTTGGCCTGGGTCCAGTAACATTTGCTGACTCACCCGAGATACCTGGAAAAAGGCTTAAAATTCTGGAGTATATCAGGCCCTGTCTGGCGAATCTCCATATCATCCCTGATGGAGACTGAGTGTGATTGCAAAACGTCATACTCAATGCCATGCCTATGATTTTTTTTATTGTTTGCTGTATAAATAACATGGTTAAAGGTGGGTACTATCAAAACATAACAAAACACACACATTTATTTTATATGCTAAAGAAAGCCAGCTACAATCTGATTGGTTGCTATGGGCAACATTTCTTTTTCTTTAACTGCAGTTTAGTAAATCTACCCCATAGACTCATTTATAGTTTGTATTATTGGTAGGGGTGGTGGCATTTTGCAAAAGTTTACATTTTTTTTGTAAAATATAGAAAATACATAAACATAATTAAATTAATCTCAAAGCCCCCCTCCTTCCCTTACTGGCTGGGAGTCAGATCTTTTGTGATGTTAAGTTTCTTTGTGGGCCTGGGAAAAGCAAAACATTTTCTAATATACAATTTTAGTATTTAAATAGTAGGAATACCGTTTACATACAGTAATATGTTGTCAGTGTGTTAAACCATAACTGTATAAGAGATGCGTAATGTAATTTCACTGTACCTTGCAAAACATTTCTTTCTTAACGAGGTACAAATTTGTGTAAAATAAATTTGCATAATTTTATTAACAATAACAGTCTTATTCAGCTGCCACAAAGAAGCATAGTCACTAGCAGTGCTGTCAGCGTTTCTAGTAATATGTTAATATTGTATACAATTATGTATACAAGTTCAAAAATCAGTCAATATGTATGGATTTCCTCAATTCCATTCAGTAGTCTCTCATCCTTCTCTCCTCTTTATCTACCTCCAAAAAAGCCAGGAGAAACATATAGTGAAGTCTGTTTTCACAAATCGTTACTTTCCTATTGTATTTTAATCACAATATTCATTAAATAAGGAAAGTATTGCTTCCACAGCTCCTCCTTTCAGCTGTTCCACGTCTCCTCTACTCCTGTATCTGTGGTTCGTTTCCTCCAGATCAGAAACCAATATAAAGGGACAAAATAGCAGAAAATAGTGAAGCCTGACTAAAATGACTAAACCCACGGTTCTCAAACTGTGGGTCGGGACCCCAGAGTGGGTTGCGGCCTCATGTGCATGGGATCGCGACTTCCTCAGAGAGACCATCTACCACTTGCAGGCCAGCTATGGGACCCACTGGTGCCAGGCGGTAGTGGGGTGCAACTGTGTTACATGTGTGAAGTAGGTGATTGGTGGCCCTAGGCCATCTAGACTGCTTCACTGAACCACTTCCATCTTCACATTCATTTGTCACATAGGATTGCCAGTTGTCATGATGCACAAATAATGTAATGCCCAAAGAGTTAAATGAGACCTTGAAGCCTTTTTTAACCCCCAAATTAACCTCATGAAGCTGTATAGTTTGGTACAAAACATATCCTTACCGCTGTTTAAAAACTTACTGCTGGTGAAAATATATAGGGACAATGTTTGGCGGTAACTTGCTGGGGTCGTGAAATTTTTTTTTATGTCAGATGGGGTCCCAGAGCAAAATAGTTTGAGAACCCCTGGACTAAACCAATTAGTCACTCACCGCCGAGTGGCTTATCATATCATATGTTGCAGATATTTCTCTCCTTCACCAGTCGTTGTCCTCCCTCATTCACTCCTCACTACCACTCCCTATGAAAGCCGGAGACAAGAGTGGCCAAGAAACTGGATGACTTTCCTCTGGGAAATAAAGTCCCAATTAAAGAGCTACTTACCTTTCCTTCTGGCAGCAATAATCCTGTAAGTCTCTTGTTTGGTCAGATTAGCTGTTTGACATACTTCATACGGCGACAGTAATTAATATAATATACTACAACCATTCATATGTAGTGGTATGTTGAAAGGCATAGATTTACATTGACTGTAATCACTCCGCCATTACATTGACAGACCTTGGTTACCTTAACTATTTCCACTCTTGTGAACATAAACTGGAGACTAGTGTGGATTCATATGCAGAACGTCAGCACTCCTATACTGTTTACTGAAAGTCCATTTCACATGCAATCGCAAAAGTTTAATAAATTTTGTTGTTGCTGCTGAGTTTCCTATTTCACAAATCAGAATGAACAATGGCATGGAACAGAACCAGTAAAACAATGTCTGGATGAAAAATATAGTCTAAATTCTACACAAACTCAACAAACCGTATTTAAATAAATGTAATGCTTTCATTATGAATTTGTTCATACCGATTGTCAAATTATCTGACATAGTAATAAAATGAATAATATTTTTTAAATTCCTTAAAAGCTGACTAGTATTCTTTTATATGAAACATGAATTAGAGGCAAACCTACATCTTGATAATGTCTTCATTTTTATAAACTTAGCAAAGTGCTATTTTATCTCCTAGGATGATGTTCTTACCAATGACATGATCTGAAATACGAGCATGCTTGGCTAAAAATAGCAGTGGTAGAATAATCCAAGAATGGGAACATTCACCACACAAGTGTCTAATGGCTCAAAGTGTTACAATGGTATAACCTGCTGCCATGGAAACATTACACAGATACAAGCCACGCATGATGACATCAAGTAAAAAGGGCACATGCAGTCAGAGCTGTTAACCCGTTTAAACATTTAAAGTATTACTAACCTGCAGGGTGGCCATAACATTTTTCAGTGGGGGGGGGTGGGGGGATTGGGGGCGAACAAAATATGTTAAATTGCCCTCCCCCCCACTCCAAAAGAAGAAAAAAAGCAACGCACATACTGCTGAACTCTGCATAAGAACAGCAGGCGCCTTGCACTCCTATAAGATAATAACATGACACATGCCTTACAGAAGTGCAGGGAACCTGTTGTTGTTATAGCAGGCGCCAGACACATACTAGTGGGTGGCTCAGGTACAAAATATATGCTCTGGGCACACATTTCTGCGTGTGCACATTCCTGGAAAAGCTGCAGTTGATATATTAGGGAGAGTTTTTATAGAACTCCAAAAAACACCCCTACTATTTACCATGTATGCCCCCCAGTCCTGATATTTCCCACTGTATGTTACCAGTTCTTCTAATTCCCCTGTATTCCTCCAGTCCTTTATTCCCCTGTATGACCCCAGTCCTAACATTTTCTCTATGTGACCCATCTGTCACAAATATACCCCCACATGCCCCATTTACCAGAGCTACACCCCTACATGCCCCATCTATCACACATATACCCCACATGCCCCCTCTAACATAGCTACATTGGCGTCCCTTCCGCTGCCTGCTGCCATTACAGTCTGCCAGGACTCTCAGCACCATCTTGCTCGGCCATACAAATCTTCTCTGCAGTCGGCGCTCTCTGGACTCTGTCCGTTTTTTACCTTCTGACCCTCTGGAGACTCTCTTCTCTCACTGTTCCTACTAACTCCTGCACGACTATCAGCCTCTCTTGCAACTTCAGGACTTGTTACAGGACCTTGTGGGTCCTGACGCCATATTGGCCAACTTCAGCTCCCTTGTTTCTGTACTACCTCGTGGTGCCTCACCACTGCCTGGGGCACTGTGCTATATTGCTTTGCCATCCCAACGCACACTGTGACAACCTGCACCTACTGAATAGAACTCCTTTGCCTGATTCTCTAATTCGTTTTGGTGGTGCTGACACCTCTCAACTATGACACCAACTAGTCCTTCTTTCACTCACCAAACTGACTGTTGCTACTGTCTGAGTACACTTACCCATATTTGCTGGTGTCTTGGTCTGTCTTGCTTTCTCTCCATTGCCAGCTAATTTCATCATGGGCAAGACTGGAGCTGCTGCAGTGACCTCTGCCCATTTCGCTAAATTCACCAGAAAATCTGCTGCTGATCCATCTGGAGAGCTCCCCTCTTCTTCCAAGTCTGGAGACGTTTGGAACAACAGAGAGACTCACCAGCTGACGCCATTTCGGCATCTAAAAAATTGTTAATAACTAAAATTGTTGAGGTTCAGATGGACATGTCTCAAATTAGGCACGATATGTACCAGATAAAAGAGAAAGTTGCTGCTGAGACAGAACGCTGTATCTCCACGCCGAATGATACTGTGTCACTGCTCCGCAGATACCTGGAGCAGCATTTTTTCCATGGATTCAGTAAAGGCAGTTGAATCCATCAAGTGGGACTATTTCTGGGCAGTGCTCCAACACTTCAGATTTGGGTATCGCTTTATAAAATGGGTTCATTTACTCACCTCTTAGTAGGGATCCACCCAAACTTCAGGTGAGAGTCCCAGACAGAACACACAAACAGGAAACTGAGGCACAGGGGGCCACCCACCCGGGTGCGGAGTCTAACCGGGGGCTGGACTTCACCCTTGCCCCCCTAATGGTGGCGATGGTCTTGCTTGCTGCGAGCCCCGCGGCAGGTCGTGGTCCCAGATAGGCGACCCCCTGGAACCTGAGCTGGTACAGAGGAGAAGGAAACAACGAACTAGACACACAACACAGAACTGGACACAAGCAAGATGGAAAATGAGCAAGCACCAGATGGCCACACAGGTGGTAAGTGGGCACCCCACAGAACCAGCACCGCCAGGCGGGACAAAAGGCAGAAACTTATAGCGACTAGGGTCTTGAGAACTAGAGCCCAGAAGATAGTAAGGGGGAGGTCTGGAGAGCAGTAGGAAGATGCCCAGGGAGAGTGCTGAGGGAAGGCAGAGGGGCCAGAGCTGTATGGAGAGAAAGACAGGGAGACCAGAGGACCCAGGGAGCCAGAAGAATATGAAGATACCATACTTCTCCCGCTAAGCCATACCCCCTTTTCTAAGCTCCACCCCCTCAGCACTGGAGGGGGGAAACTTTAGTAAAAAAAAAGATTAGATTTGTCGGTAGGAAAATTGCTGGGCTGCAAGTCAAAATGTATTTCACATTGATTCATAAATCCTCTGCATAGCTGTGAGTCTCCATTGAACTTAGCAGGAGTGGGCTGGTGAAGTTGGGGAGTGGAGACAGGAAGTTGAACAAGTGGAAAAGGTGCAGAAGTAGAAGAGTCATTGGACCAGTTTGTTGTTATCCAGACGAGAAGACAATGCTTGAAGGAGCTGCATGGTTTGTTCCTGTACAGAAAGCATCAACTATAAAATTTGCGGCTTTGCGGGAGATTGAATAAAGCCCTTTGAGTTTGAAGGTTCTTTAACTGTATATTTATTTATATTGATTGTTGTCTCTATTGGCTTTCTAGTACCAACCATTTGCACGGTCAGATCCTAACATCAACCCTGTTAACTTTGAATTTCTTCACTCACTGCCCTATTCCTATAAAAATAAATTAAGAACCTGTAACTCCATCTGGTAATCTAACAAATGACCTAAACCATCTCCGCTAGGTACCACACTATACCTAGCCACACCCATTCACCTTTTATTCTATTCTTATGTGCAACTGGGTGATTAAATACTTCTTGCTTTGAGTTAAACTCAAGAAGACATGTCCCGCCCCTGCCCTGCCCCGCACAGAGCCAAACCACACCCCCAACTCCACCCAGCCCCNCCCCTACACACCCAACCCCCGCCCACCTGCACCAAAGCCATGCCCCCATTGCGGCAAACGAAATAAAACCCCACTTTCCTACCAGTTTGTCCCCGTAGCGAGACAAACTGGTAGGAGGGAGGGACAGTCTCCCAAAAGCTGGACTGTCCCGCTAAAATCGAGACAGTTGGGGAGTAGGAAACATGGCTCAGGTTGAGAAATGTAGGTTTTGATTAGGCTGTGAACCATGGAATGTGGGCAATCATAAACACATAAACATCATAACCTGGCATGTAAATAATTTGCCAGCCTGGTAAGGCTACTGCCACTCCTCTATAGAATGGCAGTGCCCCCTCTCCTATGTGAAATGGACTGGGGTGGGGGCAGCGGGGACTTGGATGGTTGGAGTTGTTCTAGGTCTCACCTAGGGTACCCAGAGACCACAGGCCCTGTAGAATGTCATGTAGAATAATAAGGTCCAATAACAATTGTAGTCATTTACAGATGTGTAAATGGTAATGCAATGCTACCTACTTTTACTGTTTAAAGAACAATCAAGAGTTCTGCACTGTAGTAAAATGGAGAATTATTACAACCCAGAATACACTTGTAAGGGGATAACTCCTATGTCTAGTTTAAAACACACTGCCCTCGTCAAACATGGCTGCCTGTCCACGTCGTGCTGCCTCTACTTCCTGTTGGCTACCGTTGCCCGCCATGCAGTGGGGCAGCGTCTGGCCCACACCAACATGGCTACCCCCATGCACCGGCTGATCGCTCGCAGGCAGGCGTAAGTGGAAAGCGGAATTCGGCGCGGGGACGGTGTTCCACGGGTAGAGGCGTTATTTCGGGACGGCCGTGCCCTGGATATCCATGCAGTTATATGCATTGGCAGGGAGAGTGCAGCAGGGATGTGTCGCTGTGTTGGGCTGCGGGATGTTCCCAGTGTCTGCAGACGAGTTAGGAGTTGGAAACTGCTTTGTGTGTCTGTCACGGCTCTTATAGGTACAGTCTGTGTTTATGAGCTGCTCCGCGGCGTCAGTGTGACACTAGGTTGTGGCAAGTAACACACATGCAAAGTGGTGAACTTGTGTTGTTGGTAGTTGTGGGGCTAGTTGGCTGCTGCCAAAATGATTTGTACAATGATTGGAACACAACATCCGGGTACTGCCCACTGATGCTGTGACCGTCGCTTGGAATAGCAGATTTTTGTGATCTTGTGTGACAATGTGTTTTCCTATGTTGTTTTAGTGTGTTGTGCTGACAGGAATACATTCGATCACATGCTGGATAGTTTCAGTGTGGTACAGATGCACATTAGGAATGTAATCTCACGTATTAGTCTCATAGGTGTGTGTCTGTCACCCCCCCAGTGTGTGTATCCCCCGTATGCTCTGCTGTGAGTAACCTGCCTCCCCCCCTCGCCCGCATGCTCCAGTGTGTGTGTGTGTGTAACCCCCCCCCAGTATGCCCTGTATGTGTTGACCACCCACCCCTGCCCCGTATGCTCTGGTATGTGTATACCTAACCCCCACCCACCTTCCTCCAATGTGGGTACCCCCCCCCGTATGCTCTGGTATGGGTATACCTAACCCCCGTATGCTCTGGTATGGGTATACCTAACCCCCACCCACCTTCCTCCAATGTGGGTACCCCCACCTATGCTCTGGTGTGAGTTACCCCCCCCCCCCATTGCTCTGTCGTGTGTGTAGCCTGGTGTGTCAAACATGAAACTGTGAAAACAGTTCTGCAGACTTTGGGATAAATTTAATAAACAGGGAGATGGGAAAAGTGGGGATGCTTTCAGGCTACCTGCTTAGTAAATTTTGACTTTTACCTTTTTCCGTTTAGCGGGATCTCAGAAGGCAGAAAAAGAAGACAGCATAGGGGTGGTATTTGTTGTCTAATAACACAGTCCTACCCATTTAGTATTCTCCAAATCTATGTAACTTGTGTGCTGGGCTGGGTTTTATATTGGGGATTCCATTAAATCACTGCTATATAAGTTGGATTCTGTGAATAATGTTCCTAAATTACGGGAGAGTTGGGAACCCTGGATGAAATGTCTGTACAGGGCTGTACTGTATAAATAAATGATGTCACGCAGAAACACTGCTCCTGCATTCTTCCCAAATTCCTTGCCATAGCAGAGGCTCCTGTGCACATATGCGGGGCAGCGGCGCTTCATCTGTGTCACTAGACTCCAATGCTGGTTCCTTTTATTACAGTAACCTGTAAGTCATCACTATGAGAAGATATATACTATGTCTTCCTATGCTACATCACATAGTTCACACTGACTACCCTGGTAATTCAGTTTTCTACTATCAGGGTAGTTTGCTGGGACTCTGAATGACTGTATGGGAATATTGGTTCACTAGAATTCCTAACCACAATATTTATGTTATCGTATTATTAACGTTTATTTATAAGATGCCATATAGTTTCTGCAGCGCTGTACTTACATAGCATGGGGTACAGTGTAATGGTATACAATAATTGACATGAAATCGTGTACAGCATAAGGGTACAAAGACATAGCATTCAGTACTGAGGACAGTACAAAAAACATTGGGATGGGCAGGAGAGGGTGGAGATGGGATTGGCCAGTCTGAAGAAGTGAGCGTTTAAATGCTTGTAGGGTGAAAGATAGTCTAATAGGTTGGGGCAGGCTGTTCCAGTGGAGGGGGGCTCAGGTGAAGTCCTGGATGTGGACGGCAGTCATTACCGGTGCAGAGGGGACGGGATGTGTGTGGATGGAGATGAGCGAGGAGAGGAAGAAGAGAGATCTTTGTAGGTTGTGCTGAGGAGTTTCTGTAGGGTATAGGAAGCCAGTGTAGAGATTGACAGAGTGGGAGGTGGAGGGGGTGCGAGGGGTCAGGAAGATGAGTCTCACTGCTGTATTAAGTATGGATTGTAGGGGAGATAAGTGAATTATAGGGAGGCTGCAAAGAAGGATGTTACATTAGTCTAAATGTGAAATGACAATGACAGTGAATGAGCATCTTGCTGGCTTCAGTGAAGAGGAAGGGACGGATACGGGCAATGTTGCAGAGGTGAAAGTATCAAGATTGGGATAGGGCGCGTATGTGGGGGGTGAAGGAGAGTGAGAAGTCAAGGATGACACCTAGGCATAAATTTACAATGTGGTGAGATTGAAAAGTGGGGATGTTGCCCATAGCAACTAATCAAATTCATGCTCTCAGTTTAATTTTACATACTGGAGAATGTGAGCTCGAATCTGATTGGTTGCTATGGCCAACATCTCCACTTTTGAATCTCGCTTGAATCTCACCGCTTATTAAATTTAGGCCCTAGGCGGCAGGCAGGCGTGTTGGAGTTGATGGTGGTGTTGTCAATGGTACTAGAGATAGCGGTGAGGGAAGACTGATTTCTGTTTTGTCCATGTTGAGTTTCAGGAAGCGCTGGGACTTCCAGGTGGAGATGCTGGAGAGGCAATCTGAAACCTTGGAAAGCAGTGAGGGGGAGAGGTAGACCTGTGTACCATTGGAGTAGAGGTGGTATTGAATGCCAGAGTAGTTAATGAGAGTGCAGAGGGAAGTAGTGTAGATGGAGAAGAAAAGGGGGCCAGGTACAGAGCCCTGAGAGACAGCAACATGAAGAGAAGCCATATGGCTATAGGGAGTTTTTGGTACAACCAATACCATTAGTATCTGTTATTAGTATTATTTTGTGCATTAAAATCAGATTTGGTTTCAAGCTGAAGGATCACAGTTCTCTCTTTTTATATATATATATATATATAGATATATANATATATATAATATATATATATAATTCATACTTTTCCAAGTTTAATAGATTTGTCCATATGTATGTGTTCTGGTTTTTCAGGATATAGCAGTCCACTTAACAAATAGTATTTCTTTTGATATTATTGTGCACTAATGTATTGATTAAAAATTATACATTTGTCTGTATCCAATAACTTTTAAGCCAAATATTTCAAAATACAAAGCTGAATAAATAAAAACCATTTTCTGAATGTTATAGTTTATCAAATGAGATGTTATATAATATGTTTTCTAGGTTGGTGTATTTGGAAAATATTGGTACAAAATGCAAAGAAAACACATCTGTTTCTTTTTCCAGGGAAGCAAATAAACAGAATGTGCGCTGTCAAAAGTGCCTAGAGCTTGGCCATTGGAGCTATGAGTGTACTGGGAAAAGAAAATATCTGTACAGGCCATCTCGAACAGTTGAACTAAAGAGAGAGTTAAAAGAAAAAGAAGCAAGATTGCTTTTAGGACAAAGGTAAATAAATATGGAGCACTGCGCATTCCCCATTCTGTTTTCTGTGGAATCTTTGTTATGGAGTAAATATATTTGCTGATAGGTATGGAGGAATGGAAACTAAAGCTGGGTACATGCTTGATGAGACTTTTTAACGTAATAAATAATTGTCCAAATTTACAGCAGACCTCTGACCTGTACTCTTCCAATCTTCACCAGACTGCCTGTTGCTTCCACAGAAAGGCTGCATGATAGCAGAATTGAGAGAATTGGACACATACACACTTTGAATTTGGTCATCGTGTCAGATGTTTTTTAACCTGCGTAAAAAATATATATGCGATTAAGAATCTTATTCTTTAATCAAGTGGTCCTGTAAGCATACAAACTTGTTGGGGTTGGACACTTAAGGGGCACACAGAAGTATTTAGGGCTTTCACAGATTGCTTATTGTTTTAGTTATCGTTAAACCTATCCACAATGTACAAAGTCAATTTATAAATGTATATTTTATTTATTTTTTCAGTAGTGCCAACAATATTCCAGAGGCAAAGATGAGGAAGAAGAGGTATGTTACTGTGTATAAAATATGTAAAATATGTTTCATGTGTAATGTACTATAAAACAGCACCCTAAAAGAAATCTGTTGTAACAGAATATATAGTGATGGAAAAAATATTTATGGTGTATTCTATACAAAATGTAGTTAAAGGGAACTAATTTAAAGCTGAGTAACAGCTTATTACAGACAAGTTGGGCACATGCGTAGTAACTGCTAATTCGAAATTTAGAGTTGAGGTAGGAAACTTCACCTTTCAATTATAATTCAGTTTTTAGAGTTTATACTTGCCTCCCCCTGTAGTTGAATGTTTGGTTTTACCCTTACTCCCCTGGTGTCCTGTAGAAATGAGTATTTTAAATAGGACCAATCCGAGTTCATTTGAGGACATACTATATGATAGCTGGCCAGTGTATAGGGATTCGTTTGTGTTGCGTTTGGCTCTGATAGCGGATCCATAATGTATCCATATATGAATTTAACTGTTTAACGACTCTTGTGTTTTTACTGACCCAGCACCTTACCTTAACTCCTCAGAATCATGTTCCTCTGTGAGGTGCACAAATGAATATTTTATGCATTTTTACATACTGGAAAATGGAACTTGTACATTGTTTATTTACTTTATACTGCAGCTCTAAATGTTTTGTCAGTGTGCAGATTTTATTTTCTTTGTTTTGTTGTTTGTTACTTCCTACTTTGGATCAGCCAAAATGCGTAACCAGCTTTACACTTGTTACACCTGTGTGTGGTGCTGTTGCTCCCCAGCTGTGGGATGAGGCAGCTGTTCTTCACTTATGACATTTGACAGATCATAATGTATTTTTGGTAGAGGCTCAACTACCTACTGATGGTTTGTTTTCATTTTTCAGGTCTAAAAGTGTCACAAGCTCAAGTAGTGACAGCACAAGCAGCAACAGCTCTGATAATGATCCATCTTCTGACAGCGATGACTCCTCTAACTCTTCCTCCTCTTCTGAGGATACATCTTCCAGCTCCTCTTCCTCCTCGGATAACTCCTCTTCAGAGTCTGAGTCTGAATCTGACTCCGAGTCAGAAAGTAGCAGCAGCAGCAGTACTTCTAGCAGTAGCAGCAGTGATGAAGATGATAGTAGCTCAGAAGATGAGCCTCTTAGAAAGAAGAGGAAACATTAAAGATATTGCGTAAAGCTTTCTTAAGCCATCCATGTTGGGAGAAATGTCATTCTTTGTAGAGAAATGAAAATATGAGCCTATACTTTAAAGAAATATCTGGCGCTAATCTGGTGCCATCCTTCATATAAAAGTTTTCACATTGACTTTGGTACTAAATATTATGTTCTCATTAGATATATGTTCCATAAATTTCTAAGTAATGTATTTTTACTATCTGGAAATAATATTGGCAGATGAGAACCCCCCCTGCCCCTTACAATGGTCAAATATGTTAAGTTTCTTTGATATGAACTTGGATGTCATATTGGCCACATTCCTTCTGCCAAGGAGGAATATATAAAATGTACATATGTTGTCTGTGGAAAAAAAAAACAAAAAACATATTGTTTTACAGTGGTAACAGGGTGTAAAGGTTTGAACCTCACAGCTGGAGAGGAATATTTTTTATAGAGATGTACACTGAAGGATTTATCTTATAAATGCAGAGGAGTGATGCTAGCCTGTATTCTGACATAGTGACTGAATGCTATATTTTTATGGAGTGACAGAAATGGTCCATTCTTTTAACTGTTCTGATAAAAGACTTTTTTTCATATGTGCAATTAACCAGTTTTCAAAGCTGTGTTTCAATGTAATTTTCAAAGTGCCACATCTGTAAATAGGCCTGTGACTATATCCTGTGATGCAGGTAGTCCAGCACAACAAGGACTAATGTCACCTTGTATTACATTTTGGGTTAATAAACATTTGTCTATGATTATTATTGTTATTTATATGTGGTTATTTATATGTGTTTATTTAATCAATGTGTAGTCATGTCCAAAATGAACAACATATTTCTAAACATTTTCCAAAGAAATGTAACTTTTACTACTATTATTGTTTTACGGCATTAATAGTACATAAGAAATAAGCGCAGACACTCCAACTTCATATTTTAATAACAAAAATGTAAATTTCATAACATGAAAAAATAAATTATGGGAAACCTTTACTAGGTTTCTTATAAAGTCATTTTCTCTTTTCAATAAAGTAGTCAAACATTTGGGGCATCCTAGAGAGAGGTATGGTTTTTGCAGTGGTGGGATTCAAATAAATTAACAACAGGTTCTATGTCCCGCGCCTCTACTTAAGCCCCACCCTGATTCTCAAATCCCGCCCCTTTCCAGCTGCAATCGGGCCAAAATTTAATTGTTTTAGAAAAAACCATAATGCTAACCTTAATGTATCCCCTTGTATTGTGCATGGTGTATCCCATATATTGGTTTTCATTAAATCAAGCCCATACATCTCTACCCATTAACAAGCGGTTCTAGATATCCCATGAGAGAGTGAGGGTATAGACTTATATAACACATATTAAACTAGCGCACTTTCATAGCTATGCTTTGTGTTGTCCGTCTGCTAGGTGGGGAAAAAATTTTTCGAACGTAAATTAGATAATGTAATTAAAACCTCGATTATCGCTCATTTATATAATATACGCGCAGCTACTATTTAAGTAGTTTGAGCAACATTTGAATACACTGTCTAATTACACAAATACAGACACCAACAAAATGGCCGACAAATACACTTTAAGCGACACAGCTGTAAATGACCAAGTTCAGTCTGACCCATGACGGACGGGCATGTGTATTTTCTACACTGCTTCTGTGTTGTTCAGAGCTCAATGTTTCATGTTGGGGTTGGGAACATATGGGAAATAGCTAAAATATGACAGGCAGATAGTCATGAAATTCCTGAGAAGGGGGAGCTCTGGAACTGAAACAATGCTTCCCAAACTCTCAACTGAATTGTTCAGAAGGACAGAAATGCATTCCATGAAGGTGACACATTTCATTGATCATGGCGGCCTTGTTTGTAATGATTCATTGTATTCATTAAAAACAAATATTTCATTTCATCTGCAGAATATATTTGAGTGTTTACAAAAAATGGTTTTCTCAGCAACAACATATCAGCGAAATAAGGTATAAGGTGCATAATATCAAGAAAGCAATTTAATAAGTACATCCAATTAGAATCATACACTAAGCTTATATTTACTAAGCAGGGAGATTGAAAAGTGGGGATATTGCCCATAGCAACCAATCCGATTTGAGCGCACATTCTCCAGAATGTACAATGAAACTCAGAGCTTGAATCTGACTAGTTGCTATGGGCAACACCCCCACTTTTCAGTCTCCTTGCTTCGTAAATTTAGGCCTTTTATTTGGATGTACCCATTGCATTAGTTTTCTGCACATAGGGTGCTTTTTCCACCATTATTATCTGGTCCTATGTGCTTAGTCTTTAGACATCCCCTATAGGAAAAGATGGCTGGGTTTATACGAAAAAAGTTGAAAACAATTACCAGAGAAAGTCAACTAAAACCAAATTTAGCATTAACGGTTCTGTTCTACCAAACGTGGATAGTAAAGTTTTTCAAAATAATGCCTTCTGTTCCCTTGCCACATAGCATAGAAAGGGATAGAAAATATGTGAGTAGACTATATAATATGCATCAGACAAATGAATTCATTAATCAGAAGGGCAAGAGAAAAGTGTCTTGTAATATTCCCAAACATGAATCATGAGCTTGCAGGTCTATTTGCATTCCATAAACATTCAATCGGTATCTTCGATGCTTAATTCCATGTGTGCATCTTTCTCGAATAGAAAGAAATATTGAGTATAGACGAAAAAAAGGAATGCATCGAAAATGAAATGTATAGACCTGTGACATACTTTTGCAACAATGCTCAACAGAAGCTCCAGAAATTTCACACATAATTGTCCCTGTCATAGGTTTACCATTTAATGTTTTTATTGAAATGTATTTTTTATGGTAAAGCATACAGTGAATGAAAGCTTTTACCACCAAATGTGTGTTTTGTTGTGTGAACTAAAACTTAAGCTGGCCATACACTATGCAATAAATAGTTCCAATCGACTAGCTTTACGCTGGGCATACACTGTAAGATAAATTGTTCCAATCATAAGATTTTACAAGAGTGGGCAAAACCATGTTGAATTGCAGGGGAGGTAAATTTAATTAATTGCAATCAGTATAACAGGTGAGAGATGATGTTTCCCAGCACAAGTCTAATAATAGTGTAACAGTAACGCTGGTCAGTATCTGTGTGCAAAATGCAAAAATAAAGTATTCTCCCTGCATGCAAACACTGACATTCATTTTACCTCCCCTGCAATTCAACATTTTACCCACTCTTGAAATAATCTTTAGATTGGAACAATTTATCTTAGAGTGTCCCTAGGGAATTTATCTTCCCCTCTGCGGGCCATCCACGAGAACGATATTGTTCTCATGGTGACCAGGAAAAAAAAAAAAGAACTGTAAAAAAAATAAAATAAATAAAACATTACATTACTAGGGTCTTTGCCGGAGAGATGCTGCATATGCGGGACAGAGATGACGGGCCATCACAAGAAAGTGCACGGCACAGCTCTGGTGCCTGGCGGAGACCCCAGGAATGTAAGTATGTTTTATTTATTTATTTTTTTTACAGGTATTTTTTCTTTTTTTAAACAAACGATCGTCGCTGATCAATTGGAAAATCCGATTGATCAATGATATCGCTCGTTTAGGTTTTTCAACGTTTTATCGCCATTTATTTTTTTTTATTTTTTTTTTACGAGGCCATCCACAGGCCGATTTTTACCCTATACCCATCCCGTGGATGGCAACCATTAGCGTTTGCATGCAGGGAGAATACTTTATTTTTGCAGTTTGCACACAGATATTGACCAGTGTTACTGTTACACTGTAATACCCCGTTCACACAGAGCTCTATATCCTACTACCCAGGCCAAAAGCAGGGTTTTACCCTGCTTGCTCCCGGGTAGTGTCATTTGTGAACAGACCCTGCCTGGGTAATATTACCCAGGCAGGGTCAGGAGCAGGTGAAATCCTGCAGACATCGTCAGAAGGACCATGTCTGCAGTGCTGCAGAGATCACTGTATTAACGGGAGCTGTGTCTCCCCAAGCACAACACTGAACTTGATCAGTGTTTTGCTTCGGGAGATACAGCTCCTATTAGTACTCAGTAGTCCACTGTTCCCAGAGTGTCCCCAGAGTACTCCCTAGTAAAATAAAAAAAATTGAAAAAATAAATCGTTTATTATTTTTTAAATCATTTTTAAAATATTTTTATTTTTTTATTATTATTTATATTCATTTTTTTTTAATCAAGTAGTATTTATTGATTTTATAACAAAGCAAACAAATACAACACAAAAAACAAAACACAAAACAAAATTAAATCCGTACATCTCGCAGCATAAAGCACATGAGAATTGGCAAAAGGTACAATGCATCAAAGCATCGGTACAGAGAATGCAGTACAACACAAAGTGGACATTAAGCAGCCAGCCGCAGGGAAAGTTATGGAGGCAAGCATGAAACCCGCCGACGCCAGAACCCGGATCGCCCAGGGTCCCCGGCAGACAGCGCAGGAGAGGGGGGGGAGGGGCGGACCTACGGAGCAGAGCTGGAGCTGAAGCCTATGTAGTAGGGGGACTGCAACCAGGGCGACCATACTTTAAGGAATTTAGCCGGACATCCCCGTTCTGCAATGAGAAACCTCTCGTGGGCGAGAGAGGTGTTAACCAGACGGAGCCAGTCACCCACCATGGGGGGGTCAGGTGCCATCCACGTGCGAGCCAGGCAGGTCTTAGCCGACGTGCATAAGTGAAGGCAGTACGTTTGCAGAGCACGGGGGAAACAATCATCCAGGCCCAATCCAAACAGGCACAGCCCAGGGGTTAGAGAGCACGGAGTTGGCAGTGTGGAGTTCATAGAACCAACCACCGAGGCCCAGAAGGACTGGACCCGGGGGCAGGACCAGATTAGATGAAAGAAGTCACAGGAGGGACAGCCGCATTTAGGGCAGAGCGGGGCACTGGAGGCATTAAACTTGGCCAGGCGGGCCGGAGTGAGGTATGCCCTGTGGATTATATACAGCTGGATAAGATGAACCCTAGCACTAGCCGTGAGGCTCACAGAGCTGCCGAGGAGGGACTCCCACTCCTCGTCCGGCAAGGGGCCAAGGTCCAGTTCCCAGGCCCCCCAGGGGCATTGCAGCAAGCAAGCACGAATACACAACTGAGACCATGTGGTCAGTATTTATATTCATTTTTAAATATTTTTTATTATTCTCTTAATTTGTATTATTTTTACATGCTTTTTTAAAATGTATTTTTTATGTCTTTCATTTATTTTATTATAATATGAAAAGTTTTTAATGGTTTATGTAATTTTTTTATCTTTCATTTTTTATTTTACTTTTATGTTTTCATTAATTTTGGTGTGCAAATATTTTTTTTATGTAATTACAGGTATTTCATATTTATTTGTGTTACATCACTTTTTACAGCCAATGATGGCTGTATGCTGAGGGTGAAACTCAAGTTTCACCTAATTACCCTGGTTCAGTGTGAACGGTGTTGACCAGGGTAGTTTGTGAATTACCCTGGTAGTAAAAGACAGAATTACCAGGGTAGTTGGTGTGAACGGGGTATTATTAGACTTGTGCTGGAAACATCATCTCTCACCTGTAATACTGATTACAACTAATTCTATTTACCTTCCCTATAATTCAACATGGAGTTTCCCACTCTTGAAAAATCTTTCGATTGGAACAATTTATCTCATAGTGTATGGCCAGCTGTACTCTTGGAAGTCTCTTGGAAGTGTGTTGTGGGGCATTAGATCTTATAGCAGGTATCACCTTTTGTTCTTTAGGGGCTAATAATTTCTAGGTGCAAGTGTAGACCTGAGCAAAACCATGGGGTATATTTACTAAGCAGGGAGATTGCAGTGAAATTCGAATTTGGGGAAGTTGCCCATGGCAACCAATCAGATTTGAGCTCTCAGTTTCATTTTACACTCTGGAGAATGTGAACTCAAATATGATTGGTTGCCATGGGCAACTTCCCCAAATTCAAATTTCACTGCAATCTCCCTGCTTAGTAAATATACCCCCATGGTTTAATGTGAGGGGTGCAAATTCATTTTAATTGTATTGCACGTAGAGAAAACACTTTGCACAAGGATCTCATATACTGCATAGTGTTATGTTTCATTTGTACAATTGAACTAGGTAATTTCACCTTTTACCTCTAATTATGTACAGGCTTCCCCCCTGCAGTTCAATATTTGGTTTTGCCCAGGTCTACACTTTCACATGTTTTGCTCTTACCTGCTCTGGCTCAGCCTCTAGATGTCCTCTTTACTGGATTACACATTTCAAAGATATAAAGAAATAAATAATAATTATCATCATTCAGTGCAAAGAAAATTAATTGCATTGAGTAGTAAACTAAAGTCTACAAACTTGTAGTGGTCTCTAAATTATGGCTAGGCGATACCTAAATAGACTTATATAACACATATTAACTACATACTACAGATAATGTAATTAAAATCTCAATTATCGCTAATATTGAAGCAGCTTGAGCAACATTTGAATACACTGACTAATTACACAACTACAGACACCAACAAAATGGCGGACGAATATACTTTAAGCGACACAGCAGTAAATGACCAAGTACAGTGTGACCTGTGACCTATGACGCTCGGGCATGCGTAGTTTCTACACTGTCTGAGTCGCTCGCGCAGAGAAGCCGCGAGACAGTCCCACCCAGAATGAATTGAGTCTCCGCCTGTACCGCGTCACGTGACTGGAGGGGAGCCCCTCCCTACGGTCACTGAGAGAGACACCGAAACCGGGAGACACAGAAAACACCGGGCAAGATACAAAGCCAGGGCGGGTCCGCGTACCGGATAGAGAGCGCTAAACGGCAGTGTGACATAGACATGGGTATGGACGCAGGAGGTGCGGACGGGGTTCCAAGGATCCGCTAAAGGCAGACTCTCTGAGCTAATCCCCCCCGTACACACGGTGGGGGGAGGTGGTGGAGTAGTCTCTGCTGTGGCAGCGCCCGGGCCGGAGGCCTAAGAGGAGGTGGAGCTAGAGGTAAGAACATGGCCACTTCAGGACGCTTCTGCGCCATCACCCCCCTTCCCCCCTTAGGGTGCCCGTGTGTATTGTCATGTGTGCCGCTGCCCAGCTTGGAGTTCAGGGTGTCCCTATGTATTGTCATGTGTTGTCCTGAGTGTAAGCTCCTGGGATCACTCGCCCCTCCTCCACGTCTGCTGCTGACCCCATCACCTCTCAGCAGGGGTGCAGTCTCTTTCCACCTGGCATTTGCTGTCACCAGGGACATTAAGTTCTTCCAGATTAGAGAAAGTAATGTGATCACCAGGCCTATGTGAAGCCCGGACTTGGGGTCATCACAGTGCTGGTTAGTTGTGTAACCTATGTGGCAGTGGCCTTTTATCCCAGTTTCTCTTGTTGGGGGATTCTTTGTCTTGAAAACAATGTTTGGGCCCCAAGTGTTATTTGGATTGTGAGCATGCTAAGCGCCTGGCATGGACCCTGTTACGTGGTATTGATAGGATTATGCCCATCAGCATGTGCACACCTCCCCCGGACCCTATTTATAACAGCTCTCGCCACTGACCTGAGGATCAGATGTGTGTCCAGGCCGGACTGAAGATGGTTGTTGTATAACACACACTCCTGAGCTGGAAGCTGGGGAATGATCACCCGGGGAAGTTCTGTGGCCACTACTGTTTGGGCAAAGGCTATGTGACCTGGGATGCGCACACAATGACAGCTCTGCATATCGGGGTGCTGAAACCGAACCATATTGCTGACCCCACAACAAAAAATACCCTGACCCCCATAGTGGATGGCTGTGTAAAGAGATGTGACATCCTGCGTGGTGTGACACATTTCTGTAATGTAAATATATTAATATCTGCAGCTGATATCAAGTTCCGTTGGTTTTGAAATGCTTTCCACTCGTATTGCGTGACCCAGACTGTCATATCTTCCTTCATTTCTTTGTTTACATAGCTCTCTAGCTGCAGCACTTCTTAGAACTTGTGATTTTATGTCTGTGTCATCCTAAAACAACACAGCAGTGTTTTCCTGCCCTCCGCTGTGTGCTGTGATGATCGGGCTAAAGCTCCAGTAATTGACGTCAGGGCTTTGTTCCTCCACTTCAGGCCAGTGAGCATGTCTGTGGCATCACTGATGGGGGGGATGCTGTAATGGAGACACCGTAGAGCAAGTTGTGCATTCACTACACAGTATTTTCCTAGTTCTAGTCTTTGTGATTGAATTTCTATTTGTGTGACTGCTGTGAGCATTGCTGCCGCCTTACTGTCTTGTTATGCCTTTTTATTTAATATATTTTAAGAACAATTTCTGGGGGAAATGTGGTTAAGAGTTTGCAGCTTGTTAGAGAATGCGGAAATGAAGTGTTCCTACATTGCGTATACATGGAAGACATGGAGTGAAATGAGCCTTCACATTATTTATCTATTTTCTTAAATCAATCACATAAGCCAGTGGTTCCCAAACTGTGTGCTAGGCTCCCTGGGGTGCCGCGACGCTCTCATTGGGGTGCCGCGGAATGTTGTTTCCATTGTGGTGCTACATTGCTAGTGTTACTTAGAAGCACAATTTTACATCTCGTATAGGAGATAAACAAGAATTAATATCAACCTGAAGTATTTCTGTCTTTACTTAAATAGTTATTACACTATTCTGACTCAAAAACTAGAAAATTAGAAATTATTATGTCTTAGAGGAGCCTTGAAAAATTATGGAGACCCTAAGGGTGCCTCGACTGAGAAAGTTTGGGAACCACTGACATAAGCTATTTATGTAGATGGATTTTTATTGTTTTGATGGATGTCTTTCATTTAATAAAACTGTTCTTTGCATATCTCAAGTGAAATAAAGTAGAATGACCTGTCTGTTATAGCCTTATATAAAGTAGTATATAAGTAATGCTAAAATGTATCTGTGTAAACGTGAGAATGTTTTCTTCCACCAGGTGTGAAACATACATACATACATACATACAAAATGTACACATCTTACAGCAAAACACCTCAGTATGTCATTACATTTTAGGTTTATTTTAAGTCATATTTAATGCAAATAATCAATTGGCGGTAACCATTGTGCTTTCTAGTGAATCCAGGCAATGCCGAAATCCAGAAGTGCGTCTTTCACCTGAAACTCGCCTTTGGATAGTGTGGAGGCAAACGCAGAGGGGGTTTCTTGTTGTCCAGAAACCCCCCTTAATGTTGGTGTATTACATGTGGGTTATATTAAGTATCAAGAGCTGGCACACTGTATAAGTAAATTAGAGGTCTGAAATGGCATTCTACAAATTGTGTGGCATATCAAGAAGTATATATATATATTTATATTAATATCTATCAGTATTGTATGTTCCTTCACAGTAAAAGAATATACCCAATATCATGGGGCTTGACCTTTATATCATGGGGCTTGACCCCTATATCATGGGGCTTGGAATGGTGCACTATAAAAAAATACATATTAAGTATAAAAGAGGTTACGGATATATCACATATTGTAATATATGCGGGGTGTATTAATGGTCTTTGACTACTATATATCGAAATATACACCTGACACCTAATATACCTCATATACTTTATATAGTGTACCATCTCCACAACACCATACATGCTTTAGAACCCCCCCCTCCAAAATCCTGCGTTTGCCCCTGTAGTGTGGAGGGGTATGAGCATCCCCTTTCCCTGCATGTAGGAACCGGGGGGCTGTAAGCGCAGAGGATAGCTGCAGCCTCTGTACTTTCACCCCATTTTATACAAAGCCAGTATAGCATAACCTCTATTGATCAACAAACATTATCTGAATTTGCTGGTTTTCCAGTATTAAAAATACTCATTCACATTTTTTTTTTATCAATAGCCAAGCATAGTAACAGCACCTGCGATACTATGCCAGCTTTAATGAATACAATGCAAGTTTTAAATAAGTAAATAAAGCCCAAAATACTAAAACGCATTTTAAAAGATCTGTTTATTATAATTTAGCACTATATTATTAATTAAGCTTCATGTGTATTAGACAGAGAAAGGAAACCATGTTGGCATGATTGTATTAAACATATCAGTGCACGTTGTCATATTCATTTAGCATGCAGCGATAAAAGCAAACTGTATAATTTTATTTATTACTTTACCCAAAATGACACTTTGGTTTTTATTTATTTTTACACATTTTACCCTTGACCAATAGTATTTCATGCTCCTCTATTGCTGTTGAGTCATTTATGATGGGATCTTTGGAGAGGTTGCCACAATTTATTTACATTATTTTTACATGGTTGGTGTTTGCCTACTAATGGAGCAAGGTTCTTATATAAATGATTGGTGTCTCTCTAATAATGTAACCAGGTTCTTATATAAATGATTGGTGTCTTCCTAATAGTGGAGCCAGGTTCTTGTATAAATGGTTGGTGTCTTCCTAATAATGGAGCCAGGTTCTTATATAAACGGTTGGTGTCTTCCTAGTAATGGAGCCAGGTTCTTATATAAATGATTGGTGTCTTCCTAATAATGGAGCCAGGTTCTTATATAAATGGTTGGTGTCTTCCTAGTAATGGAACCAGGTTCTTATATAAAGGGTTGGCGTCTTCCTAATAATGGAGCCAGGTTCTTGTATAAATGGTTGGTGTCTTCCTAATAATGGAGCCAGGTTC
>JABWIB010000882.1:71661-94148 GCA_016617825.1 Platyplectrum ornatum
TCGTCGGCTCGCAGAGTTTCTGAGTTGGGGGCGTTGTGTTCTAATCCCCCGTTTTTGGTTTTCCATGAGGACCGAGCGGTTCTCAGGACCAAGCCACCTTTTGTTCCGGAGGTAGTTTCCCGGTTCCACCTTAATCAGGAGATTGTGGTTCCGGCCTTTGTTCCAGATCAGCAGCCTTCGGATCCGTCTATGCGGTTGCTAGACGTTGTCCGTGCCCTGCGCTGCTATGTGGAGCGCACGGCTTATACGATGCTCACAGACGCGGTTGGCCGGCTTCCAAGGTCACTATTGCTCGCTGGCTTACTTCAGTGATTAGGTGGTCTTATGTCGACACGGGCAAGCCTGTGCCGGTGGGTTTGACGGCCCATTCTACGCGGGCGGTGAGCGCTTCTTGGGCGGCACGACACAGGGCTTCTGCTGAACAGCTGTGTCGTGCGGCTACGTGGTCCTCGGTCCACACGTTTATCAAATTTTACCGATTGCAAGGCTTTGCAACTCGAGATACCAGTTTTGGGCGCAGGGTGTTGTGAGCGGCAGTCTCAGAGCAAGCCCTCCCTTAGGGGTATCTTTAGAAGGTCCCCATGGTTGCAGTGTCCCCCAATGGATGCCTGAGAAAACAGGATTTTTGTTTCTTACCTGTAAAATCNGTTTCTCTTAGTCCATTGGGGGACACTGCACGCCCTCCCTGTTGCTCTTCCTGTTTAGTTAATGTTGGGTACCCCTGTCTCTTTGTTAGTCAAGAACTGAAGTGTGCTTCCTGAGGGGGGGCATAGTAGGGGAGGAGCCAGCAGCTGAACAAGTTTATTTAAAGTGCCAAAGTCTCCTGTCACCCTACTACACCCCATGGTTGCAATGTCCCCCAATGGACTAAGAGAAACGGATTTTACAGGTAAGAAACAAAAATCCTGTTTTTTTTTGTTGTGGTGCAGGAAAAGGCCATGTATAGCTTATTGTATTTCCCTAGCTCAGTAGATCTCAAACTGTGTGCCGTAGCTCTATGGTCACCGCAGCACACTTACCGGGTTGGCCAAGGCAGCAGGTGGATCGTGAGCTGTGAATGTCGATGGGAGTCTGGCAGTCAGTCAGTGTACAGATTTTTCAGCTTCATGCAGGTGACATTATAATGTCGGGCATGAATGCAGGACCCGAGGAGCGCGGAATGCAGTTATCAGTAAATAAAAATATAATCTGATGGGCAACACAGGAGGAGGAAAAAAGGACAATACACGAGAAGGTCATGGGGAGTGGGGCAACACAGGAGGAGATGAATGGGAGCTGATGACAGGAAGGAGAGCTGTCATATGGTTGGGGGAGAGGAGATAAGGGTATGTGGAAGGGGACAAAGCGAATGGGGGGTATTTTTTTTGTAAGAGATTTTATTTTTCTGTGACTGGTAATTAATTTGTCCTAGGAGTGCCTTTAATATGGATCCTAAGGGTGCCTCGACTTAACAAAGCTTGGTCTCCACTCTCCTAGCAGGATGGTTTTTAGACATGGTTTTTAGAACATATTGCAGGTCTTAGTATTTTCAGCATCTGTCAAGTCAATCAAATTTGCAGTGGTATATGGTGATATTATGCAAGGATTGTAGGATTTTAGGAGTGTTTTAATATGGCTGTGAAAAGTGTGTCAAGTGTGTTGATGGTTCAGTAATACCACATTGAGATTGCCAGGCTGCAGATCACTGGTGCTTTCTAACCCCGGTGATCTGCAGCTGCACGGACCGGCTGCCTGTTTACACTGCACAGTGGCGACCCAAGGGTTTCCTGGGTCATCACTATGCATATGCAGTCTGGGACCCGGCCTTTTTGGCAACCCCTTCTTTTTGGCCGCGTCTTAGACCCGGCCAGAAAGAGAGCCTGTGTTGTCATTCACACTGCTTTGTAAAACCCGGGGCTATCATGAAGACTAGCTTTTTCATGAAAGCCCTGACTTTTACAAGATAGTCTGAACGGGGTATAACTATGCTGGCATTTACAAGTAACCTAATTATTGCAGTTCATTACCTGTCGGGTCATAAGCTGTTTTTATATTTCACATCAGAATTCAAAATGTGTTTTCCTGATATTATCTAATCATTTACTTGTGTTGTTAAGATATTATTATGATGGTCTTATGATTAAATGGTTGGTTGTAGATAGTTGTATGGTATTGTATATAATTGTAGAAATCTCTTTATAGGAATTGGTTTCGTGTAGAGCCTATTGTAAGGATTTTGTATCATTGCTCCTGGTGTTTTTTCTAACAATAAAAGTATTAATGGGATTGAGTTCCTAAGCAATAAGTGTATTATGTTCTTTTGTTCATTTCTGTGATCTTTGTCTTTAGACTGATGATGAGGTCAGGGGTAATGAGAGCAAGAAACCAAAACTGGAAGAAAAGAATGCAAGCCACAAAACTTCAAATAGAGAGTAAGTAAAATAGGTATAGAAGCTGTTTGTGGTGCTTCGTTCATGCATGTAATAAAATAGCCCTATTTAATTGACCCTCTTTATACAGAAATGAATTAAGTAAAGTTGAGCTTTATGTACAAATAAAAGATATTCAAATAAAAATTTGTTGCAATGTTTACAGGTTGTCCAAACATAATCCAGTTAAAGAAAAAGATCCGTTGCCGTCCCCTGCTCCACCCGTACTACAGAAAGATTCCAAACCAGAGCACGGCCCACGTAAAAGAACGGTTAGTCAGTCGTCGTCTTTGAAATCCGGAAGCAGTGGTAGCACAAAGGAGAGTAGCACCAAAACCAGTTCTTCTGCCAAGCAAAGGAAGACCGATGGGAAGACCAGCAGTGCTACCAAGGAACCAAAGGTAAAAGTTACATGGAAGACCTGTATAGGCATTTAAAGTCTCCAAGGTTCACCATGAGATTTAAACAAGCTATTGTATAGCTCTGTATTATAATGCGGACATTAAATTTTGCAAGTTTGGTTGTTGTAGGATGTTTAAATTCCTCTGTTTATTTTTTTCTCTACAAGATTTGACAGTTTTTGCCCTGTTATGAGTCGTCTGCATTCAAAGGGTTCATTATTTTTTTAGATACAGGTTTTTTACCTGCAATATTATATTTTGCCAGTTCAGGGCTTGAATCAGTTCTGATGTCTGAGCTAATTATCTAATTATGTGAAACATTTTGTTTTCAGGAAAAAACCTCAAATAATACTGCAACTGTAGCTTTCATACCGCCAATTGATAACAAGTCCCGGAGGGCTAAGCTGACATTTGAAGACCGGTAAGACACCCTGCATTATTTACACAACAAAATTCTGCTTATTTCATGTTACATACTTTGGCTATGATTCTTTGTAAAATAACTGTAACTTCAGTTTCCTTCAGCAATGTGTGCTCTGCTTCTGCTTGGGTAATTTGATGTTTATAACTGTTTTTTTTTAAATATTTCCCTGTTATACCTACTTGAATGGAATGGATTTGGTTACAGATAAGCATCATTATTACATTCTGTTCCAGGCAGTATGTATAGCTACAACCTTCTTTTGCTCTTTTCATTACTTAATGGCAAGAGCGAGCAGTGTGAAACCAATCATCCAAGCGTTTTCCTTGAAAAATTGTAATCTCCGCAACATCTCCCAGTGCTAGCCATGAAGTGCTGTGCAATCAAAGTGGATGTGATTTGTGTCACACTAAGGGCGTGTACAAAATCAGAGCAAAGGAACCCTCCATATTGGGAGTGGCTTCTTCACCTACACCTGTTCCTACTTGCTATGTCAAAATTTGCATATTTTGTTGATGCAATATTAAAAATTTAACATTCTTGTTTTTATCTTAGGAATCACTCTGCTGATCATTACCTGCAAGAAGCGAAGAAACTCAAGCATAATGCAGATGCTTTGGTAAGAGTCTTTAAAAATACTGACGGAAAGAAAGTCAAGCATAATGCTGATACTTTGGTAAGAGTCCTTTAAATATGGTAAAGTAAACATGTTGTTTTGTACAGCACCCACATATTTTTCCGCTGTACGTATAATGAATTGAACCCAAAGGTATACAACGGCCTTGACGTAAGTTTTAAGTCATGAAGAAAGCTATGAGAACAGTTTGCATGTGATATTTTTGTGATTATCAGTAGGGAGGTACATATAGAGTGAGAAAAGATATTAGGAGACATCTTGTACTAAATATTGGCAGCATTGACTTTCATTGTCCTTCACTACAACACACATGCGCGCACATACATTTATTGGTCAATTTTTACCATTACCATCAAATAATAAGGCAAATCTATTTTGTTCACTGTAAAACTGGATTTTTCATGGGCGTTATTTCAGTATATGATAATGCTTTGCACATACATTTTTGCTGCTTTCAGGATGTTAATGCCTTTTTTTTATTTATTTTTTGTGTAGTCTGACAGATTTGAGAAAGCAGTATATTACCTTGATGCAGTCGTTTCTTTCATTGAGTGTGGTAATGCTCTAGAGAAAAGTGTCCAGGAATCAAAATCGCCATTTCCTATGTACTCGGAAACAGTTGAGCTCATAAAGTAGGTATCACTTCTAATTTTCTAGCTCGTTGGTGTTGTTTGTATGATATGTATGAGTGTATTATACTGGCTTGTTGGGTTAGTGACTACATTTACATTTGTGTTAGGTTTGTGAGTACAAATAATATTTGAAGGACCAGATTCAATCCGACACAAAGATGGGAAAAAACTGGTTGTGCTCTTTTTTGCGTCTAAAGATTGCGTTTTAATACGCAGCTCAGTGAGTACAATAATGAATGTTTGCGTTTTTATACGAGGCTCTATGGGGCTGATTCAATCCCCCACGAAGACAAGAAAATGATGTGCTTTTTTCGCGCTCAATGAGCTGTGAGCAAGAAAACACTAGCGTAAGGGAGAAAAAATTGCGCGAACAAGGATTGAATCAGCCCCTATGAGCCACTAGATAAGAAACAAAATGAGTTTTCTTCCTTACGCTCTTTGTGTAAGGGGGAAAAACCTTGCGCAAAGCGGATTGAATCAGGCCCTATGCATATGCTCATTAAATATAGTATTAAGTCCTTATATCTGCATTATTTTTGCACAGTTCCACTCCAATTATATTCTGCCTGTGCTATGGCAGTACTGTGAATAACTAACTTGCTAAAGAACATTTTTATTTTATAATTTAAACATTTTGAATGCATTTACAGGATATCTAAACTTCTAAAGACTTAAAAGAAGTTAAAAATATTTTTGTTTCAGGTATACTATGAAACTAAAGAGTTATTCTGCTCCAGATGCTACAGCTGCTGATAAAAGGCTAGGCGTTCTTTGGTATGTGCGCATTTATTTAAAGTATACCTTTTTCCTAACACCGACTCCTCCCCAACCCTCTCTTCCCAAAACAGTTTTTGCATGGTTCTACTAATGTTTCTGTTCTATTGCAGTCTGCGATGTCAATCTCTCCTGTATTTACGCTTGTTTAAACTGAAGAAAGAGAGTGCGTTGAAATATTCCAAAACATTAACAGAACACCTAAAAGTAAGCCATGGAAATCATTTTTACCATGAGAATGTCATTTTTGTTTACATAATAGCTCGCAAAGTGGAGAAAAACAATGTTACATATTTTTCTTTTATGTTCACAGAATTCATATAGTAATTCTCAAGCTCCATCACCTGGTATTGGAAGGTAAAACCACAATTTTTATAGTATGTGTATAGATATAGGATCTGTTTTGAATAAACGTATGTTACCAAGTTCATAACGGGGTGATTTTGGGTAAAATGTGTGATGTGTGTATTTGTAATTGAAACACAATTTATCATTGATTTTCTTTATTCTTACTGGAGAAAGTAAAGAGAGAATAAATATAAAAAAATAACTAAAAAAAATACATATAAACCTTTATATGAACCTTATATAACACTTTCATAAAAATGGCAAAAGACAATATACAGAGAGCCACAAGGAAGCTGGAGACACCTGGCTACACTGAAAAGATGACTGGTCAAATATTGCCCTTTATGAAAGTAGTTAAAGGGCAAGAATGCCCAAAATTCATCATTTAGCAGTTCCAGACAGTCTTCCGTTTACCCACTACCTTCCAACATATTCATGTGGCTCTAGCATCTATTCTATGTTCTTTGTGGCTCCCTTTCTATTATGGCATATGTCATCTTTTAGGTCGTGAGGCTGTTCCTTACATTTGTTATTAGCAGTTGGAGGTTTTTTATTGTTTATTATTTCCCCGATTTTTTTTTTTTTTTTTTTTTTTTTTTTTTTTTTTTTACCATTTTTTTTTTTTGTTTGGAGAATCCTAGGAAAGGATGTCTTCCAATTGAGGAACTTTTTAAGGGATATTAAGACGTTTTAAGGATCGCACTCCTTATTTCTCTGGTTATTCTTAGCAACTATTATTTAATTTATTTTTAAATATGGTTGTTATATTGTGTAATACATTTATTTTTAAATCCCTCTCCACCAATAACAGCAAATCGGTCAGCATGCCCTCCCCGGTGTCCCCAAAGCTGTCCCCTGGCATTTCAAACAGCTATACCTCTAGTGTATCTAATTCCTCAAGTGGAACATCCTCAGTAACTATACCACAAAGGATCCATCAGATGGCCGCCAGCTATGTCCAAGTCACGTCCAACTTTCTTTATGCCACTGAGATTTGGGACCAAGCTGAACAGCTGTGTAAAGAGCAAAGCGGTATGTGTGTTTAGCTATTTTCTTATAAAAAAATATATAATTTAGTGTTTATAAAAAAAAATTTTTGTTGTTTGTTTACATAAATATTACCACATGAAACCTATTTTTTTTCTTTTTGTCCCCACAGAGTTTTTTACAGAACTAGACAAAGTAATGGGCCCCTTGATCTTTAATTCAAGCACCATGACTGAACTGGTACGCTACACCCGTCAAGGCCTGCATTGGTTGCGCTTAGATGCCAAGTTGAAACATTAAAGACCCTAATGACTGAGACTCTTAATATTTTCTTGCTGCCTCTAACTCTTTTCCACAACACTGTGTCCTGTTGCGAAGGAAGACTGCCATAACATAATGTCTGGCTGGCACTGAGGACGAAAAGTTCTGCACATCTTGTTTCAGCTATATCCATTGAGACGCTTTTCCGTCATGCTAAGAGACATTCTCAATCTTTTTTTTTTTTTTTTTTTTTTTACATTTTCTTTTTTACATTTTTCTCTTTTTTTCTTTAAAAATTTTTCAGAGTAGCATTATACATGGGTGCCCCCCATCAATCTACAGAGGAATGCATATTCCCAATATCACGCACGCTAAAACTATTTATTTTAATAAGCTTATTGTAAATCTACCATGGGAGACTTCAAACCTCCTACGTCTATGTTCAAACCTTCAGCATATAGTCAGTGGGGGTGTATCCTGATGTGTAATCAGTACTACATTTGCAGACTACAAACCCAAGTGTTCTGATTCCTGGTCTGAACCCAGTGACTTTTAGCAGTGTAATGGAATTACATTGTTTTTATATCACCTATTAATTCTGCCTTCCAAGTACTTTATATGATATATTTTATGCATTTGTTGGGGTTTTTTTTATGGTTTACGGGCATTGTTACTTTGTACTGTCTTGTGTTAGGAGAGAGAATGAAAAGCAGTGCATTTTAATATAGCCATAGGTACTTTGTAAAATTCAACAACAGTTTATGGACAACCAAATTTGAATGAGTTAATTAAAAAGCATAAAAGGCTCATAAAATATAGGATATCATATAGCAAGAGAAAATTATAGAAATAGATTATATGAAAATACCACAGTTATTATTGCCTGGTCAGATGAGTATCTAAAGCAGTTATAGACCACATGAGAAAACACTATCATTACAATCATTCTAATAGCGAATATGAAAGGCAATCTCTAGATTGGTTAAACAGGGTATGATGATGTAAAAACATAAGCTAACAGTGATTGTATGTGATGGACTACATTTTGGTTGTCTGAAAGGATATTCACATATCCACTTAGGGCTATTACTTGTGTTATTTCCCAGTATTGAGCTTTGTGTGGAGTACAAGTCCACATCACATAAATGTAGCTGTTTATCAGCTAAAAAAGTATAATGTTATTGATTGGCTTGCATAATGTATTATTCTTTACCATGAAGCAAGGCTTTTCTGCTTTGGCCCATGAAATGGGATTATTTTGTGCTTGGACATGTATCTGTGAGAGATGCGTTTTGCAAGAGATCTACATTTCAGTGTCGCCCTCCACAATAGTTATGTGTTTTAGCATTCTAGCTGATATTCTTTTGAGGTGTTTATATTAATGTGAGAACATTTACAGTATAATACAATAGTCATGTTTCTGAATGGGAAATGGAAACTTTATCTGCATTGCTGCATTGTGCACATTCTTTCTCATTCCCTTCTGACATGACGTCCTTCATCACAGCCAGTTTTATTAGAAATGTATTTTTAAATATTTTTAGATGGCGATCTAAAAACAATAGCTCTGTTTTCAGAGTAAATAGCCAAGCATTGTCTGACATGACCACATGACTGTTTGCACTAGTAGACTTGCACTGCTTCTTCAACCAGTAAGCAGTAATAACTAGTTATATATAAATGGTGGTCCGTCAGTTGCAGCTCCATTTTTATATAGTTTCTTAATAAGTGGCTGAGCAGTTCTCGAAATATTGTGTGTTGAAATATCTATCTATGTTGGTTATTAATACAGTTTGCCTAAATTCTGACAGATTTCAACTTGCAGTCATTTTATAGCACCGTCAAGTATAAAGGCCTGAGGTATTGGTGGTTTTGTTGGTTCTGTCTGCGTTGTCTATGTCCATAGCAAAAGTACAGCTGATGGTTCTGAGGTAGGGGGATACTGCCCCAATGCAGATGATGTACACGTCTCTAATGCATTGTCAGCACTGTCAGGGTTTCCTTCTTTATGTATACGTTTTGATTTAGAAGACTGCTTTTAAATTGCTTCATCCAAAGTACCACAAGAAGGTGCATCATAGATCAGAGGAAGACAACGGTTTCAGCTTTGTGTACTTTCTCTGGCGTGTCTTACCTCAGTATTGTTTCTTTATTTTATCCTTGGACTGTTAGCAAGAGGAGGGCTACTTATTATATTAATAGGCATTTTGTCAAATAACTGAGCGAAATTTATGGGATATTTGGGTTCTAGGATAGGGTTTTTAAATTTATTGACCTTGAAAATTAAACTAATTTTCTTTCCTTTTTATTTATTTTTCCACTCACAAATGTTTACAGTAAAGTCTCTTGCACGCTTTATATGAGCATATAAACACTCTATTTAGGGTGCATTTACCCTTTGCAATAAAGTAATGATAGCTAGGTGATTGAGAGATCTTTCTCTACTATGCCATCTACTTTCCTTATGTCCACACGCTTACAGCCATATTTATGTTTTTCTCATCATTATGGATCCTAGAGTGACTGGTGCTCATTTATTAGAGTGCTTTCCATACCTAGCGTTGGAATTTATACAATGGTGATATCAGATGGGATATATCTTTTTAATTGTCTCTGTGGCTTTCAGGTTATCTGCTAACGCTCCAAATATACCTTTCAGTATATAACAATGAATCACCGACAGTGGCATACACCTGCAAAAACCTGTTGTATGTAAAATTCTGTACTTGTATATTTGTACACATCTTTTATGCTGCTTCATACCCCCGTTACACCTCCTCTACCAGCATCAGGGTTGGTCATTGCACATCTGTATCTAATGAGGTGGTGTCTTGTGCCAAAAGAAAAGATTAGCTGCTCAACTGCACAGTGTGTGAAATAAGACTCAATGCTATGAGGTAACACTATATAGAATTAGTTCATTTTATCATGTGTATATTGTTTGAGAAAAATACATAATCAATTGAAAAGACTAAAATAGACTATTTTTTGCACAACAAATGGAATTCATGTGATCATGACATATTTGGTTATACAGATTTATTTTACTATCATGAAATATTCATATATGGTCAGATGTACAGCTTAATAGTTTTCTCAGAGAACTTATTCATATGTATGGGTTAGCTCCTTGATTCCTACACTGTTGACCTATAAGTCTTATTTCATCTTGTGCAAGTGAAAATGTATTATAAAAATAGCATCCAATGAATTAAAATGGTCAACCTGTCCTGTAGGCCAGACGTGTAAAGTGGTACTGCAGCCATTTTAATGTACGATTTTGGGGTGTTTTATTAATGATATTTGTTGACATATGACACATCCTGTTTTATCATTGTGGGTGTCATTTTCACATGGTGTTTAAGCTCTCTCAGTAAATCTTGGGCTAGTTTCAGTTTACCAAGATGATTGAAAGGCCCAGATAATATTATAGCATATTTGTCAAGAAACCTCTAAAACAATATAACTGTAAAATGTTAATGTATCCTTTGTAGTGATTTCTCAGCGTTACTTTTCTGCTCTTGCTGTAGTATGCAGTGTGTATAGTACTTGTCTTATATGGTTGTATAATCTTGGTCTATAATATTCCTTTCTAGAGTTAGAGATAATACAACCAACCATTATTGTTATTTATTCAATTTGCGGGAATAATGCTGTTTCCCTCTCTGCTGTTCTTGCAGGTTAATATTCAAGTGCAATTTGAGATTTGAGGCTTGATTTCTGTTTGGTTATTTTTTTTTTTTTTTAAAGGAAAAGTATATTTATAATTGTCCATATGTGTAGAAGGATGCAGTTGTGATTGTAAACAATACTCTATGGACAAAGGAAACTTTGTTTTTCTATTAATCCCTGACAGTGGAATGCTACCTGAAGTTATGTGTATTTTGCTCTGGAGTAGAGATTTGACTTTAGTATGATTTATGTAAACAGCCTGGTTTATTTCCTCCTTACATCTGTTCAATATTTAACTTTGCTTATAAATAAGTGGTGTCCTCATTCTCGTTGAAAGTCAAGGTAGCTTTACCTGTTTTAGGGTATGTCACCTCATTTTGTTCATACCTGGTGCAATATTTGATTCTTTAATAACGGAAACGCCACCTGGCACTAAAGTATTTACCCTGAATAAAACTTACAGTATTCGTCAATTCAAAATTACTAAACTCTGAATGTCATATATGGCTTTTGTATTCTATGCTGTTTACTTGTCACTGTTGTTGTCAGGGGCTATTTCGCAGGAGAAGCCATATATGTCGTCGTTGGACACTATTGAGCCACTTGCCTCTTGTTAGTTTGCCTCTAGTTTTTTTTCACATAATCGCACATCAACAACAAGTTCCGACTGGAAAGTAGATTATTATAAAGGCTCATAACATACAATCTGTCATTTTATTTATTTTAGGTGGTGCAAACATATGCACAATTGTAAAATAAACTAATCTCAACATAAGAAGTTCTGTAATGTATTTGTCTGAGGTTTACATGACAAAAGTCACTGTGTCCCCAGTGTTTCTCCTATAGTATGTGTCATTCATAAAAATGTTTATTTACAAGACTATAATAATATCCTTTTTAATAGTAAGCAATGTGACTAGTCATGAAGTCATTCCCAGTACGGATCAACGGTTTTATATAAAGCAAACACTATTTTGAAGGAACACTTTGTTTTGGGTTTTTTCACCATTGCTTCCTATGTAATTAATGAACACTGTACACAACAACTGGGAAATTCAAAAGTTTCATTGTGCTGCTTTACGAACCATGCTTTCTAAACACAAAAGACCAATGCACATGGTGTTAAATGTTGTGTTCTGCACTTGCTTTACACCTGCAGTGTTCTGAAATGTAACATATCTGTCACAAAAATATTGTTCATAAGTTTTCAATAAGGTGGTATGATATGTGCTTCCCATTGACATCTCTGCATACATTTCTTTCAAATACTGTTCACAAATCATAATGTGTTCAAGAAGTGAAATTTAACATCTTGTCTGTAAAAACCACTCCAGACACAAGTCTTAATTACTGGAATGTGCAGAGTAATCTCAGAAGGGCGGTAACCCTACTTAAGATTAATACAAAGTGAATGCAGTTTTATAGGCTTACCATGATCACTGATGGCAACACAGCCCATCCGTTGTGAACCACTAATTCCACTGTGGCCCAGTGGCTACTGGCTTCTTATTGGCTCTGCACAGAAATGTAACCAGTCATTTGATCAGTTATTCACAGTATGGCTGCTTCCACTCTGTATAGGGAACAGGTGCACTTGTAAGGAACTTATTCTAAATATAAATCATTATTTTTATAACGATTATACATTCATCTCTGCAACGGTCTTACACTATAAAAATGTGACCCTAATTTCACTGATCAATGAATATTTGAGATGTAACATCTTTGTTTATTCCCTCAATGCTTATGTGAAAACTGCATGCTTTTTGTAAATGCTCTAAAATACCAATATTGTCTTATCTCTGTATTTATTATATACTCTGATATGTATAGAGGTATGCTTATAATGAAGCCTGCAAATCCTTGTACACTGGTTATTCTGGTAATTTTATATCGGGGGTTAATTTGGTTATCAGTCCCTTGTTAAGTTGTATTGCAGCACATTATTATGTAAGTATTGCAGGGATTTTTGTTTTGATGGTATGATGGTATTCATTGTTTTAAAGCACTTTTTTTACACCATTTTAATGTAATGATGCACATTAACTTAACACCAACATTATGGATTGTTTGGCAACTTGAAAAAAACCATATGTAAAGTAAGGCCTGTATTAGTTAAGTCCAGACATGTGATCTGCTTCTCCTTCTTAAAACTATACAATATACATATTTTAGAAGTCAATTCAGAGCTTGGAAACGTATCTGTATTTATTAAAATAAATCATTTTTATTGTTAATATGTAGTATACATATTTTTTATTTAGGTGTTAATTTCTACCACTGAAAATTACATTTGTTAAGTAAGGTACTCCAGATATAAAATGAAAAATGCTTTTATTGATCGAAAGTTTTGTAATGTGTGTCAATCCAAAATGTTTCTTTTGGTTTTTTTTTCTGTTTTTTTTAAACCAAATCTTTAATTAAAATCTTCTTTGTTGCAATACATTTTTAAATTGTAAAGTGTACTTTATGTGCTCAAATTTTCAATTTCTATGTGAATTTGGGCTTTTGACATCGCAAACTTTTAATGTTGAGTAAAGTATACTTTTTTTTTTTTCCTCCCAGTCCTATATATTATATGTATTTTGTGGTTTTTGAGAAATAGGGCTTTAGAATGTCTGAAGCATACGTTTTAATGTGTATTTTTAAACAAATGTATGGCAATTTAAATACTTGGAGAAAAGGGTATTGCATTTCAATTTGTAAAAATAAAACTTTTTAATTGTCATTAAAATGCTTTGTAAAATGCAAAACTGTAACTGGAGAAACTATGTTTAATAAATATCATAGATTTTCTGTATTATTAAACAATTAGCATTTTTCATGGCTGTGGGAGGTTGTCAAAATGGTATGTTAGAACAACCAGTATTAATACAAAGGTTGCAGATTTTCCTGGAGTGAAAATCTGTTCTTATATACAGCAGTCTGATCCAGGCTTGAGCCAAATCAGGGCACTTTGAGCGTGCAGTACATATAACAGGCTGAATTTGATCCTAAGTTGAAAAGTTGAGCATCCAATGCCTATACAGCGTGTACATACCAGCTAAAGTCAATATCGCTACTAGACCAGATTAATTCCCTTCCCCCAAGCGATGTGGATTAAAAGTTGTGCAAGTGCAGCTAGTTGGAAAAATGGCAATGCACGAATTCTTTTTATTCATTCTTTATCAGAAAGGAATCTACATTTTGGTTCCCCTTGGCACTCACAATGGTTAGAATAATATTTTTCATTTTTACCCTAAGAAGAAAGAGAATGAGTTTATTGGGGCACTCTCTGTGAACAGAAAAAGAACTCAAATTGATATATTTGTAAATAACTTAAGATTTAAATGTATATTGGGCCACACAATGTTTTCACTGATTTCAATAAATAACTAACTGGTGTTTTAACTGGGTTAAATGGCTTTGGCTCACTGATCTCACACTGCCATCACACGCCTAGTTTTACCCTGCATCAAATTCGGTTTAGACTAGCCTGGCACAAAGTGGTTGTCGCCATGAAAACTGGCGTTAGTGGGCAGATGGGAACTTTTTACTGATTGGAAACTGCTGTTATGAGCCAGATTCAGATCTTTACACTCTCATGACTTATGCTAGCCATACATCTATGCGATAAGGGTGTTATGATGTGAGGCATGCTCACGCTAGTTGCACATTGCATTGTAGAATCTTGGCTGCTGCAGTAACTATTACCTATACATTGCATGTGCATTTAGTATTGGAGCTATGCATCTCACCCCCGTCGCATAGATGCTCCCCCTTACTCGGAATTAGTGGGAAAATAGTGTGGGAGTTGGTGCACCCACTGCTGGACCAGGGATACCATCTATGCCTGGAAAATTTTTACACCTGTGTTCCAGTTTTTCAAAGCCTTCAGAAGCACTGGCATGCGGGACTGTGCGCAAGAACAAAAAAAGCATCCCTAAGACACTGGTTGTGCAGGCACTGAGAGGCGAGAGCAGGGCATTATGCCACGAAAATGTACTGTGTGTAAAGTATAAGGTCAAGGGATGTTCTTATATTATACTATAACAGTGCATGGTGATAGCAGCACCCCTGTCCCGATGCGGGGTACAAGTACTGAAACCCCCAAACCCGACTGCATCGTGGATTATAATAAGTACATGGGGAGGGGAGGTACACCTGTCTGTTCAGGTACTAAAACCGTACAGTTACTTGCGCAAATCAAAAGTATGGTACAAGAAACTTTCTGTACACAATTCAAATTTGTCCCAGTGAGGGTCCCCAAACATCAAAGAAGGGGAAGGACACGATGTAGGGAATGTTCCAAGAATGGTATTTGGAAAGATACGATTTACCATTGTGAGACCTGTCCCTTACAACCTGGCCTATGTATTAAAGATTGTCCCTTGACATTTAATTTGTTACTTATATACAATTATTGGCTGCTTTTCCTACAAAATTTTTGAGGTGAATCCACAAATGAATTAATAAATTACATTTTTAATTTTTACATCCCAAATGTTTAACAATTATACAAAACACCCATAGATGATTTCCTTTGGGGAGTACTTTACAAAATGGTATCATTTGTTGGGTTTTTTGTTTTACTGTACTGTTATAAAAGGGGCTCTGCAAATGTAACATGGTCACAAAAATTATTCCTGCAAAATCTGCACAAAAAATCCAAAATGTGTTCCTTTCCTTCTGATCCTACTGTGTACCTAAATAGTGTTTTACAACTATATGTGGGCCATTGTCACTATTCAGAAGACATTGTGTAAAAAATTATTGGCTGCTTTTCCTACTATTACCCGCTGTGCAAATGTAAAATTTTGTGATGAATCCACAAATGAATGAAAAAAATTTTTCAATTTCACATCCCAAATGTTTAAAAATTCTACAAAACACCAGTAAAGTCAAAATTCTTACTACACCCATAAATGAGTTCCTTGAGGAGTTTACTTTACAAAATGGTGTCATTTGTTGGGGTTGTTTACTATACTGTTACAAAAGGGGCTCTGCAAATGTAACATGGTCATGAAAACTATTCCAGCAAAATCTGCACTAAGAAAGCCAAAAGGTGTTATCTCCATTCTGAGCTCTACTGTGTACCCAATTAGTGGAAAATTTGCTAAAAAATGGAAATTTCAAAAATGGTACCCTCATTTTGATGTAAATCCTGTTAAACACCTGAAGGGTTAATAAACTTCCAAAATGCAGTTTTGGATACTTTGAGGTGTGCAGTTTTTGAAATGGGGTCATTTATGGGGGTATCTAGCAAGCAGGCCACTCAAAACCACATCAAATGTGAACTGGTCCCTAACTATTTGAAACCTAGTTTTATTAAAATTGCGAAAAATTGCTATTAAGTTTATGAGCCTCCCTTCGTCCTGAAAAAGTTAAAGGTGGTTCAAAAAATGATGGCAACAGAAAGTAGACATATTGAAATTATTATTAAGTAACTATTTGGTGTGGTATGGCTGTGTTACACGCAAAAATTATAAATTTGAAAATGAAAAAATTTTCGCATTTGTCTGTCATGAAAAAATACAGACTGTTAACCAAGATTTACCAAAATTTAAAGTACAATCTGCACAAAAAAATCTCAGAATCAGTTGGATAAGTAAAAGCATTAAAAAGTTATTACCACATAAAGTGACACGTCAGATTTGGAAAATAGGGCTTGGTCATTAGGGACCAAATAGGCCATGTGATAAAGGGGTTAAAGCCTATGACATATAACATCCCTACATGTGTAATGGCAGTGTGAGATCAGTGGCCCAAAGCCATTTAACCCTTTCAAAACACAAGTTGCTTATTCAAATCAGTTGAAAGTGACTATGTGTCCACTTTAATTCCAGTTTTCATTCCCTAAACCAGGCTTGTCCAACCTGCGGCCCTCCAGGTGTTGCAAAACTACAAGTCCCAGCATGCTTTGTCAGGAATAAACTGTCTAAGCAGTGAAAGCATGATGGGAATTGTAGTTTTGCAACACCTGGAGGGCCGCAGGTTGGACAAGCCTGCCCTAAACCATTTGTACCTTTGGACCAGGCTGGACTAAACTGAATTTGATGTGGTGCTTCCCTAGGTGTGTGATGGCAGTGACAGTATTGTGTGCACATTTTGTGCCATCTAAACAACTTTTCAAGCTGGTTTTAATTATGTTCATATATGTCAGGACATATCACTAACATAATTATACTATTTTTAATAAACCATTAAAAAACAGAAATGCTTTCTTTGTGAATAAGAAACTGGCGAATAAGAAACCAACTTCAGCCTCGTATGAGTTCTTAATAATTTTTTTTTTGGCTTGTTTTGGGGACCTTATGGGATATGACCAGTTTCATGAACTATTTATGATCATTGTTTACAAACTAATGGATGCTATTTACATGGGTGCATCCTAAACTCACCATTTTTTTTAGTTTACACCTACACAATGTATAAGCAACAATTCTCTACCTTTTATGCAGACCTGGCTTTGGTCTGTCCATTAAAATTTGAGCAGCCAGACATTTACTAAAGGTGGTGGTGAAGATAGTTGCGTCAGAATCGTCTAACCATCAAATCAGAGAGTAGTCAACAAAATCAAAATAGGAAGTCAGAGCAGGGGAGCATTTATGTGACATCTTTTAGTATGTAATAGGAAGTATAGCATGAATCAGATTAGTTTCAATGGGCAATATCTCCACTTACGCATCTAGCACTTGAATTTTGACATAACCTTAGGCTAAATCATGGGCGTAAGCATTACCGTACATTGACCATATGTTTCATGTTTCATTTCTGAATTAAGCTCATAGAGAACCCTTTGGGTGTATGCCATCTGGACCTGGTGCTTTATTTATCTTCATTTTTAAGCCTTCTTCCTCCAAGTATTGAGAAATGGTTGGGTTGCATTTTCACATTTATGCATTATTCGTACCATGGTTTCTTCTCTAGTGAAGACTACAGAAAAGAAATTGTTTAATATCTCAGCTTCTTCTTCCTCCCATGGCAGCGCTACTTCCGGGTATATCCTCCCCNGATTGATGCTCACAGGAAAGGAAAGAAGACCCAGGACTATTTAATCCCTCCTCTTTCTTCCAATATTGTCTTCTTTCCTTTCCTGCTGGTGCTCGCAGGTTTTTTCTTTTACACAGCTCTGCTCCCACAGCCAGGGTACTCTAAGCCTGCTACCGGCGCTGCTCCGGGTACGGCATTGCCGGCCAGCCTTACCTGAGGGTCAGGGTGATGCTCCGGCTCCTGCAGCCTCCTCATGCCTGGTTCCCACTCTGTCCGGTTCAGACACCTTGTTTCCCCTCCCTCCATGGCCGGCGCTGTCCCAGGCATGGCGTGCTGCTGGCCGGCGCCTCCTCCTGTAGCCGCCCACTGCCGACACCGCTCTGTGCATGGCGCGCGCTCCGGCCGTTCGCGCAGCATTCCCCCGCTCACCTGCCATTACAGGGGGAGTGCCCTAGCCACTAATTTATTCACTGCTTAGGAGGAGTGTCCCTGCAGCGTGGTGAGTCGCGTGGGTGACGTTTTGGCGCACAACACATATATGGCCGGTGCATGAGGCTCCAGGTGTGTTTTCACCCTGGATGGCGTGCATTACTTGTTATCGCTATGGAGGATAAAAGACACCCTAAAAAGGCTGGTGAGTGATAGTCTGGACCCTTTTTGCATTTACCTATCTTGTTCTCTATGTGAGAAGCCATTGGAGGAGGACTGCACTGACACCGCTTGCAGTACATGTAAAGCTACACAGCAAAAAGTGCCATCTCAGCAGTTAACTGACTTTATCAATATGCTCAGTGTTTCACTGGCTGATACATTTGTTACAAAGGAGGACCAGGCACCTGGGACTTCCAAGAGGCCACGTCCTGCTATAAGTGACCGTTCAGTGGACTCTGGACTGTTCAGTGGACCTGGAGGAGGTTATAGCCACGCCAGTGAGATGCCAGTGAGATGCAGTCAGAGGATGAGTCCGCAGTTTCTCAAGCAGCGGACTTCAACCCAGACCTGGTTGATAACTTTTTGGCACTCGGAGCCCAAGGAACAACAACTTATGCAGGACTTACTATTTACGGAACCTGCCAAAAAGGTCCGACAATTCCCATTATCTAAATTCATTAAAGACTTGGTGACTGAAGAATGGAAGAACCCGGATAGACGTGTCCGGTCCAACATAAATTCGCTAGGCTGTATCTGTTCCCGCAGGGTGAGGTCAAAGCCTGGGATGAACCACCTAGAGATGATGCAGCTATTTCCAGGATTGCCAGAAAAACCACCTTACCATTAGAGGATGTTAACATCTTCAGAGATCCAATGGAGAAAAGGTTATAGGCAGTTCTGAGAAAACAACATCTATTAGCAGGCGCATCCCTTAAACCTGCTGCTGCAATGGCCACTACGGCCAGAATCCTTAGGGGATGGATTAATGGCCTAGAAGGGGATGTCATTGACGGTGCCAAAAGAGTGGACATCATCAAGGGTCTTCAGATTGCTATGGAATTTCTTTGTCAAGCGTCTCTGGATTCCATCAGACTGGCAGCCAAAATTGGGGCATCTGCTACGGTGGCAAGGAGGGCTTTATGTCTGAAGCCCTGGGAAGCCGATGCTCAGTCTAAGTCCAAACTACTGACCTTACCTTTTCAGGGGGCCTCCTGTTCTGCAAGCGTTTGGATGATATAATCTCTAAATCTTCAGGGGTAAGATCTTTATGGCTGTCCCAGGACAGGACGCCTAGCAGAGCTGCGCCTAAAGCACCAAGGTCCCAGCAGGAACTGAAGGAATCCAGAACCTACAGACCAGGAAGATCTTACCGTAGAGGTCAGTGGCCGGCACCCTCTCGAGGGCTTTTTCGTGGCTCCAGGGGAAGAGATGGTCTTGGATCCTTCGGAACGCAGCATTAACTCTTCATGTCCCGTTCAGCCCGTTCAAGTCGGGAGTAGGTTAACCAAATACCTGGCAGGAAACCACTTCGGATCGTTGGGTCCTGGAAGTTATCAGAAGTGGCTACAAGCTGGAATTCGTCAGCCATCAAAAGGAAAATCCTTTGTCGAGTCTCCTTCCCCCCTGGACACCAAAAACCGCGAGGCATTAAGACACAGCCTTGCAAACATGCAACAACAAAAGGTAGTAACATGTGTGCCTTCCTCAGAACCTATTCCAGATTCTTCATCGTAAAAAAAAAGCCTCAGGCGGCCACAGGACATTATTGGACCTAGGGAGGCTCAATCAGTCAAAAAGAACATCCAACTTCAAGATGGAGTCTGTAAGATCTATCCTGCCATACATCCCAGAAAAAGCCTACCTAGTGACTATAGACTTAAAAGACGCCTATCTCCATATTCCCATATTCGAAGGACACAGACGATACTTAAGGTTCCACATCTTCGGAGGTCATTTTCAGATCGCAGCATTGCCGTTCGGCCTTTCCTCGTCTCCCCGCACCTTCACAACGGTGCTTATAGTTCTTATCGCAGCATTAAGAAGTGAAGGCATCATGGTATGGCCCTACTTAGACGACATTCTGGTAATTGGCAGGTCACTGGAAGAGGCCAAGCTACACAGTCAGAGAGTCATTCACTCTTTTCAAAAACACGGCTGGATCATAAACTACGGAAAAAGTCAACTAGTGCCATCTGCCACGGCAAAATATCTAGGTTTCATCATCGATACAGTCCGTATGACCACCTCGCTACCTCAGGAAAGAAAAGCTGGCAGAGGTATCGTAAGTTCTGCATGCCACTTCTATTTCGGCGGGCAGATGTCTCAAACTGTTGTGCCTAATGTCTGCAAGCATAGATGCGCTGCAATGGGCGAAACTTCACATGCAAGACTTTCAGCTAAACTTCCTATCGCAGTGGGACAAAAACAGCGAGGATTTATCCCAGAGCATCGCGCTCCCCTTAAAGGTTCGAGAGTCTCTGTTATGGTGGCTAAGCGAGGAAAGATTGTGCTGGGGCAAATCCTTTCGAGAAACACCGCAGATAGTCGTCACTACAGACGCCAGTGCAGCAGGTTGGGGAGCTGTATGCGATGGCTCCTTCCTGCTAGGAGAATGACAGGCCGAGGTGGCAACACAACATTCAAACGTCAAAGAAATGTTGACGGTAAAATTGGCTTGCATCGCCCTTACAGAACAACTGCAGAGGAAGCAAGTCCTCATCCAGTCGGACAATATGGCAGTGGTGGCATATCTGAACCACCAAGGTTGTATAAGAAGCCCTCAACTTTGGGCAGTTGCCAAGCAGGCTCTTTTCTGGGCGGAGGAATATACGGCAGGAATAAAATCTGTCTTCATAGCCGGAGCAACCAACAGGACGGCAGACAGTCTCAGTCGCCATCCCTGGCACCTGGGAGAGTGGTGCCTAAAACGAGAAGTGTTCAACATGATAACTCGCAAATGGGGACTTCCGCAAGTAGACCTAGGCCTAAATTCACTAAGCGGGGAATTTGCTGGGGAATTGATCCACTCCACTAGAGCTATGGCAGCCTCCTGGACAGATAAAGAGGAAGCTTCAGTGGGAGAGTTATGTAAAGCGACAGGATGGTCTTCTGTGCATACTTTCACTCGCCATTACAAGATAAATGTATTGGCATCAGCTGAAGCCAGCTGCGGCCGTATGGTACTTAGTGCTGTTGTTATCTAGGTCCCTTACCTTATATAGTTGTAAATACTTTAGTTCCCTTCCCTTATAATTTGTACTGCTTGGGTATGACCTGGAAGTAGTGCTGCCATGTGAGGAAGAAGAAACCACAGATTAGTTACCTGTTAATATGGTTTCCTTTACTTCTCCATGGCAGCGCAGGTTTACCTGCCCTTTGTATACTAACATGTTCTTGACTTACTAGCTTGGGAAGATCGAGACAATATTGGAAGGAAGAGGAGGATTAAATAGTCCTGGGTCTTCTTTCCTTTCCTGTGAGCACCAATCAGGGGAGGACATACCCGGAAGTAGCGCTGCCATGGAGAAGTAAAAGAAACCATATTTACAGGTAACTAATCTGTGGTTTTTCCCTTATTATCATGAATCAGTCCACGTGGCTCCTGTTTTATGGGTCCTATATTGTCCTTCTTTATTCTTTTGCCATTTATTTACTTAAATACCTTTTTAGGGTTTGTTTTGCTCTCTTTAGCAACTACTTTTTCGTTTTCTATTTTTGCTACTTTTATATCCGTCTTGCATGTTTTATTACAATCCTTATAGTTCTGGAAGGACTCTGCGCTCCCCTCAGATTAAACAGTTTAAATGCATACCTCCTTCTATTCATTGCTTCACTTACTTTTTATTTAGCCACATTGGTTTTCGCTTAATACTGTTTACCATTGGAATGAACCTATGTGTGTAAGTTTCCAATAGCGTTTTAAAGGTTTTCTTCTGTATTATTTCCTTCAAACACATCCCAGTCTATGCACTTTACAGCCTCATTTAGTTTATTGAAATCTGCCTTTTTAAAATTAAAAGTTCTAGTGAATCCCTTGTACTGTTGCTTCTTAAAATTAATGTCAAATGCAATCATATTATGATCACTGTTTCCCAGTGAAGTGTCTAAACACTTCGTGTTCACGATGCAAAGTTAGAAAACATTGTGCTTAAAAAAAAATAAACAGGTGCAGGTGCGAATGAAAGTATAAGTTATCAAAAAAATATTTATGTTTAAATTTATTAATAAAATATGTACACTTTCTCACAAATCGTGTTGGAAAAATACTGTGTGGTTGAGAAGTGGCAAAGCCACCTGCTTTGCCACCTTGCCATTGCCTTTGGATTACAAGCGCATCAAATCCAAATCAAACCTGTTTATTGATAGCCCACTACACATCCTAGTGGGCTATTAATAAATATCTTACTAGTGACCCCACAGTCACCACTTTCTAAGTTAATCCTGCATTTCCCCCAAGTTTGGATAACGCACTGTATCGCACCTGGGGGGGAATTCACTGACGATTTTTGCTGAGATTTCATATCGTCAGCATTCGTCAGTGAT
>JABWIB010000883.1:36914-59421 GCA_016617825.1 Platyplectrum ornatum
TTTTTTCGTCAATGGATATCGTCAGCATTCGTCAGACATTACATATCGTCAATAGAAAACGTCACTTACTGAATACTATACATCACCATTCACTGACGATATCAGATCACTGACGAATGCTGATGATATGATATCTCTGCAGAAATCGTCAGTTAGTGAATTCCCCCCTTGGTGGTTACATTACAATAAACTAGGTGAATTTACAATTCTCTTCTAATATAGGAATTTGATGGAAGCTAAGCATTATCTCGAGTCATATAGTATAACTAAATGAGTAAATTAGGTTAATTAGTACAAAATGTTCATTTGGCACACAATCACTGCCTTGGTATAGCAGAGAGTAGTTCATAGGTTCTTGTTTTGGTTTCTATTGACTAAACACTACTCATTTACCAAAGAGAAAGAAAACAAATGTGATACAGCTTTAAACACAATCTATTACAATTAGTACTTGAGTGTGTGGTTGAGTGTATTGGTTAACACTCTTGTGTTATACACTCTTGTGTATAATTGCCTTTCTACATTCTGAGGTTTTCTACTTGGTTATGAAAAACCTTATTCAACAAGATATAAATATCCACCATTTAACTATGTTTTATTTTCATTTCTACTACTGCCTTGTATTGAGTTCCAGCCAACAGCTAATGGCTCCATCACTCCCACTCATACAAATGACTGTAAATTATATATAAATGAATACTGATTTAGTCTTATAGTAAACTCATGTTCACTAATTCTTGTATAAAGCTTTCACTGACAATCATTTTTCAGTGATGCAATCATTAAGGATGGATCCTTCTTCAGATTATAGAAAAGAACACTGACAGAAATAAGATTTATTCTTCCCTTTAATTGTATATTAATTTTAACCTCTATCTAGAACTAGTATACAATATGCCCTTTGCTACAACAGAGCAGCATGATATAAATGAAACATAGTCAGACATGACCTGTGATATAGGACCCGATTCAGCGTTTCTGGCGGCCGCCAGGTACGCTAGATTCAGAGCTGCGCAAAAGCAGCCGTATGCCCCGCATCCCTGCGCTATGTGAGAAATTGCAGAGGCTCCGGATGCTGTATCCGGAGCCTCTGCTTGTGTGTGCTAAAAAAAAATATTATTTAAATAAAAAAAACAAACAAACACTTTATTTAATATTTTATTTTGATTATTATTTTTTTTTTACTTTTTTTTAACTCTTAATGAGGCAGGTAATTGTCCATAGGACATTACCTGCCTCGGTCCCCTCTGCGCTAAGCCTGCACCATGTCCAGACATGGTGCAGGTTGCGCTAACAATTAGCAGGGCTTAGCCCTGCTAAAAGCGCATATGGTAATCTCCATATGGCGGAGTCGCAGAGGCGACTCCGTGCCATTCACAGCCCATCTGCACATGCGCACATCGGCGAATTTTTGCCAGCCTGGCTGGCGGAGACGCAGCCTTGAATCAGGTCCATAGTTACTAAAGCGACGACGCACTTATTCAGAAACAATGAAAGTTCAAGCAACTATCGATGGAAGAACATGGGTTTTCCAATATATTGTACATCAGGTAGGATAGAGAGTATCAGTGTTTGATTATAGGAGACTATCCATAAGGTCACAAATACACATGCATAGAAGAGAAGGGACAATCACATTAAACTGGTCCTTATACACTTCATTATCAGGCAACTGGCAGTAGTCAGAGATACAAATTACTCTGCCACCAAATTATGAGTTGTATTAAAAAAAAAATTCTATAACAACTGGATTATTGGTGGAAGTAACATTAGAGAGATAAAATAAAACAAGCTCATGTTTAATCTACAACCAGAAGTGAACAAATGCCAGAAGTTAATCTGAATCCAATGTGCGGCATAACGGCTGACAGTAGTGGATGCAGATGTTTTAAGACCATGTGAAATATGAAAGTGAAAAGGTTTAAAAGCAAAGCGATATAAACACATATAAGCCAAGCAAAGACTGTTTAGTAAATAAATGTTTAGCACTGTATGTACATGTAGACGTCTCATAATGGTTATTTATTGATATTTAGGTGAAGAGAAATGGCAAGGGATTTTCATGGCACTCAGAGCAAACCTAACACGCTAGAACTCAGTGGACCAGATCCAGACTTTCCATACTATTGACTTACTCACGAGTGGATAAAACCATGTTGAATGGCAGGGGGGGTAAAATGAATGTTAGTGTGTGCATGCAGGGAGAATACTTTATTTTTGCATGTTGCACACATATACTGACCAGCGTTACTGTTACACTGTTATTAGATTTGGGCTAGAAAAGATCATTTCTCAACCCACTCTTGAGTAAGTTGTGAGTAAGTCTTTAGTACATAATGTCTGAATCTGGTCCAGTGTTCTGTCTCTATTGGGGCATAGACTGGGAGATGTGTCCGTCATTGTTTCTGAAAGGGCTACATAGTAGCTACATAGCAGAGTTGGAGACTTATTTAAAATAATGATTTCTATATTCCAGAACTGCAATGTTTGAAGTTGATCAACAATACACAGTTTTGCATGTGGTCTAATGTAAGTAAAAATAAGCACTCGTGATCTCTTTGGTGGTTGTATGCAGGATATTAGCAAATAAAATTGCCAGAATAATCTTTTCACGCTCCATATATCTTGGCAAAATAACACAGTGACATACCAAACCCTGTTTATTTTATATGTAAATCTCTGCTATTTTTATGTATTGTAAAATGAATTTGCAGCCAAGGTATATTGAGTCAGAAGGTGAAACAAACATATATTGCTGCACAGGCTAAGAAAATGCAGTGAATCACTACTTGTTGTAGTAGCAGTCATATTAAGCAATGGCTAAAGGCAAATTTAATATTTATGGAACAGCTCACTTACAAGTGTTATTTAACCTTTTCCTGTAAATCAGATCTCAGCCTGGAGATATTTCACAGAATCTTTGATTCCCTTTCTCCAACAGCTTTGTACTGCATGTTCATTGCCGTTACTGGTTCCCTGGGTAAATGTACCCAGTTCTCCCAATTCTCATTGCATCATCAGTATGGAATGAGTACAAACGCCATCACCCACCATAATAAAGAAGTATAGTTAGGTAAAACAGTAAATGGCCTCATTTTATCAGCTGATGGAGACCCACACTCTTGGCTACCTTATTAAGGACACCATTTTAGTACTGGGCAGTTCATATCCACAACAGCTTAAATTCTTTGTAGCATGGATTCACTAAGGTGCAGTAATGGTTCCTTGAATGTCTTTTTTTAAGTGGCAGCATGACTTAGTTGCTGAAAAAGTGGTGGCTGCGCGTTCATGTCTAAATCTGTCCCACACAATCTGAAGACTCTGGGGGTCATTGGCGTATAATAAACTTATTACCATATTTATGAAATCTGCTTGAGCTGCATTGGAATAAGGTAAAATGGGTAGACAGTGGCCAGTAAGCATACCTCCCATCATTTAGGGGGCAGAAAACAGGACAAATAAGTCCCGCTCTGGTTCCACCTAAGCCCCACCCAGACCCTGTGATCGTGGAGAAAGAAATAAAAAAAAAGAAAACACAAAAATCATCTTGTTTGTATTGGGGCAAACTGGCAGGTGGGGCATCAAGACAGTCACCCAAAAGCAAGAGTTGGGGGGGTATGCAGTAAGATATAGTGACTTGACAGGTCACACTATATATTAAAAGAGGAGGTGATGGAGGTTGCCACATTCAAAGCAGGATGATCAGCCATACGCTACCCCATTTCCCACCAACGTGGGAGTTACCTGTGAACATACCTGAAGATACTGAAAAAGCTCTGATAGCTATTATTTTTTATCTCAATGCTTGCTTTATACCCTGGATATTTTGTTTGATTTATACTTTGGGCACTTGGTTTGTTTGATTTATTGGTTAATTGATGAGCACCTTGACAGGAAGCAGAAACTGGGCCATGTCTGATGCCGGGATTATACAGAGTAGAACAATTGCACAAAAATAGATTATATGGAAAAAAGGGTTAGACAGGAGTGACCACTAGGGAAAGGTGTATCCGGACGAGGTCGTCCTTGTCAGGGCGGTAACTCTGTATTGTTTATGTTAGGGATAGAGTTCTAAGTTCACCTTATCCTAAATGTAATGTTATGTGGTGTTGACATTTTAAGAATGTGTTCAAGTGTATATGCATTTGCACTTTATTAGATGTATCATAATAAAATTGATATTTTATCAGAATTATGGCATATGTGAATTTTTAATTTTAAGTATTAGACCCTTTTTTAATTTGTTGTAAAAACATTATTTGAATATTAAAGATTCTAGTACAAACTGTTATGTACTTGTTAAGATAGTTAAAGATATTTCTACGAATGTAAGAGCTTAATAGGATACATTTTATATTGTGACACCTATCCATCAGGAGGAGTAGGAGATATTATAAATGTTGCATGGATCAATTGTGTTATACTCTCTCCAGAGCCACCAGCGAGTCTAAATAGAAGTGTGTTGAAAGGAAGAAGTTCTCACTGACAGGTCTGCAGATGTGTGAAAACACAACAATCAAATGAAACTGCAGATAATGAGTTGAGGAGAACTGGCATAGATTGCTAGTATACAGGAAATTCCAGTACAAATATACAAAACAAATGCCAGTATGTAGAGAGTTGAGGTAGCCCCTTTTTGCACAGGAGTAAAAATGTTGCGTTCTAAAGGGAAAGGAAATGATAAGAACGTATCCAGTTTGCAGAGAATGGTGGGACATTTAAGAGGAAGGGATAGAGAACTTAAGTTCTACCTGGAAATGAACAAAGGTTTAAAGGGCTAGTAACTGAGTACTAAGATAATGCCAGAGGTACCAATAACACCACAGAGGCTAAAGACCCAAGACCAGATTTCCAACAGCCAGAATTATCTTTAGTGAGATTACTTTTTTTGTAGCATGTGGTTGGCATATGACACTCCAACTACTAACCACTTACTACAAAGTCAGTGGGAATTTCCTGAAGACAAGTTAGTTGTAAGATGTGTTAACCGCTCTAGAAAACTTCCTAAGACATAATTTACTAGCCTATACCAACCTCCACCTAAGGTTGCACTAGTGGTTACACAAAGAAAAATCAGTTTTGAACCATATGCCATCAACCACCCAAACCCCCATAGATTAGGGAACCAGCAGAGTTTGTTTAGGGGGTGAAACGATAGTGATGGGATAGTGTCATGCAGAATGGTTGTTAAACCTTTATTAATGTTTCATTGGTGGTAATGTGACGGGCTGTTGCTGAGGAGATATGGTTTGTTTATATGGACTTTCCATGTAAACTGTTATAGCTCAGAGCCGGTTTGTCCAAGTCCACACAGAAGCTATTAAGCTAATTACCGGATCCCTGTACATGGGGGTGAGCAAAAGGAGGGGGGAAGCTGAGGAGAGGTATTAGGTTAAGAAGAGAAAGGGGAGAGGGAGAGTACATGGGCCTATTTTCTGGGCGCATTGATATGGAATAAGATGGCACGAGCAGCCTGTGAGAGTTTGTGTGCGGTGTGTGAAGTATAGATATAAAAGGAGGTAGCCAACAGTTGGGAGGCAGGAAGTGGGGAGAATAGCAGCGCGTCAGTTTCAGTTTCATTTGGGGGGGCTAGTCCTCCCCTCAATGTGCACCCACCCCATCGCCTCACAGCGACAGGCACTCCGGCTACTCTGTAAGATGAGGTAAAATGATTATCTTATCTTACTGAGGAGTTGCAGCACCTGTAACAGGTTGAGTGCGCTGTGGAGGGGGAGCAGGGAGAGTTTATTTATTTGGGAACAAGTGAGGGAAGTAAGGGAATGGTGATGTTGGTATAGTACAAATTGTTTTTTTTTAATGGTGGATTACAAAAGTTCTTTGAGCTCCATCGCAAGTATATTGACCGCACCTTTAAGTGACTACAAAATTAGGGATGTATCTGTTTTAGAACATTATTATTGTTATATAACTATTTTTATTAATACTTGGTAAATGTATTTAATGTTAAGTATTATATTTGGTAAAACTTAATGTATGACAATAAACTTATTATATACCAAAATATTGTAATAATGTTGTGATGATATTGTATGATTCATTCTCAATAAAAGTAAGTGACAACAACAAAATGTCAATATTAAAAAAGTAAATATTATTTGCTGAAATAAATTGTGAACTCACTTGACCTACTCAGTGCTGGTATGCATACTAAATATTCTTTAAAAATTCTTTAAAAAGTATAAATTATTATCTTAGCAAAAATATCCCTTATTTCACTTCATTATTCTTTAAACGTGGTTTAAAAATAAAAGATCTTGTTTTTCCCATAAGTATCTTTACTAATTAATAACATCTTCACAGGGTACTACATTAGAGATATGGGCCTAAATTCATTGGTTGCTATGGGCAACATCCCCACTTTCCAATCTCACAGTTTAGCCCAAATGTTTATTAGTTGAATGTTTTGTGATATAATGTTTTGTGCAACATCAGCATCGGCAACATCTCCACATTTTAATTTCCACAGTTAGTAAGTATGGGTCCAGACAGGGCCGGCGCGCCCATTAGGCGACGTCAGGCTGTCGCCTAGGGCGGCCGGCCGGGGGATGGGCGGCAGCGAGGCAGGGGGGGGTAAAATAAATTATAAAAAAAAAAAAAGTTCATTCAATACTGGGAGGGCGGCCGGGACCTCTCCGCCGCCCTCCGAGGTGGTTTTTGAAGCGCTGTGACTTCATTACGTCGCGGCGCAACGTGACGTGATGACGTCACGTCGTTTTAAAGGGACCGCGGCGCTAGGTCTGCCTAGGGCGCCCCCAGACCTAGTGCCGGCCCTGGGTCCAGATGTTGTAAAACAACAAGACCCAGCCAATACCTGACAGAGCATACTGGGAACACTGGATCCAGACTGCGAAATGCAAAATGATTTAGTAAGTATTCTCCCTGCATACAAATAATAACATTCATTATAACTCCCCTGCAATTCAACATGGTTTTGCCCACTCATAAACTTATGCTCGTAAATTCAATGGTACCTAAGATCAAGTCCAAATAATGCAAGCATAAACATCAAAATTATTAGTCAATTACTTTACATCTTAAGGACAATACTCATTATTTCTTTATATTACTTACCACATGTGAAGAAAGGAACCAGAACAATTAAGGGGAGAAGAGAAGAAGAGAAGAAGGTGAGGCCTTTCATCATTCCTACAAAATAAAAAAAAAAGCACCAGTAATTATCACTGCACTGAAGTTATTTTATATACTACCCAGTTACAGTAATTTACCAACAGATTATACAGAAAGGGTTTATGAGCTACAAACTACAAAATTAAATAAATGCATTTTTAATATAGCTGTAGAATACACATAAAATTTGTTGGTAAAACTACAGAGCTAATGCCAGTAGCAGTGGTCGAGTGGAAATTTAGAAGTGAAGGTATGGACATTTAGAAGTGGCCGTATGGAAACACTGAATATAATAGAAGTCAATGGAGATTTGTAGTTCTTCAATTACATTGTTGGGAGAAGTGCCGGTATGGCATACCCTCGTATAAACCCCCACTTCGAGCCCTTGTCTGTAGGCTGGAATCAGAAATGCACTCAGTTAGGTAAACACATATCCCATAGTTTAGAGTGCAAAGCTTGAATCGAAAAAAATATATAATCTGTATAATTATAATTTTTTTGTTTTATTTATTTACTAAATGGAAATATATGCGGATGTGGACGCTAATTTATCTAAGCAAAAGATCCTAGTCTACAGCCAATCAAGATAGAGGTTAGTTTGCAAAGTGGTATATTTAAAGGATCTATATTGATAATACATTATATTTAGATATCCTATATGCAAAACGTACAAACTGTAAACAGTCTTCAGTCACCAGTAATATAATAAACCCTAGAGCTAAAGTATCAACTTAATGTTCTCATACTCAACAGATGGTCTGCTAACTTTAATGTAACTAATCTAGGCTTACCTCAACATGTCCATTGTACCCCACACATCTCAGGTGTCTTAACTAACACTCGGAACACTTATCTCACCACACCATGCTCTGTCTGCTGTAATTTCAGTCTAACTTATATAACCAGGGTTGTATAACCTTTAAGGACAACAGTCCTAAATGCCCCTTTTGCTAATACTCCATTAATAACTGTATTTAATAAATGTATTTAGAAATATATATATATATATATATATATATATATGCATAGTCAATACTTTTCATTAAGATCTCAACAATATGCAACAAACACAGTATAACATGACATGAGTAACAGAAAAACTAGATAACTATAGGTCAGGTTACATGGGAGAGATCAAGTGATAGATACAGGAGAGATAAAACAGAAATAATACAGGCTAAAAGCATATAGCAGGGTTCTCATCCAGTGGTACACTGATGGCATGTGAAGCTCTGTCAGCTTGGTACATCTAGTATTTCATTTTAATCATGATCTGTATTAGATGGCAAAGATTTAATTTAATAAAATATGTTGAGAACTGAATAACAAATGTAAACAATATATATCAGGTTTGTCGACTTTGGTTTGTCCCACTCTGGAGAAATGCCTGAAATCCGGGAGTCTCCCGCAAATTATGCTAAGTCGACAACCCTAATATATAGGACGAGCGGGTATGCGGGTATATGGTTAATGTGTTTCTATATGTAAGAGGGAAGGAATATGGGTCTGTAAAATAAATAGTCAATCTGATAATAAAGGTTGAGTAGAGGGAGGGATGTGGGTAAAGAAAAGAATTAACTTGAAGCTAATGGACAAAATAGGATTGCTCGGTGGAACTAGACCTGATTCCATAATGGGTAACTGGTATACACCACATAAAAGTGATGGTATATAGTATAAAACACAAGTAATGAAAGGGTCTGCTATGAACTTGAGGATGTAGAGTGGTTAAGTTAGTTGGTTGTAATGGATCAGTAGGGTTTTAGACTTTTAGGGGCCGATTTAATCCACTCCGTGCGAAGATTGAATCCCTTACGCAGACAGCGTAATGGAGGAAAACTCACGTTTTTTCGTTCGCGGCTTATTGAGCAGTGTATAAAAATCAGGGAGATTCTGCTACCGTAATAGACGCGAAAAAGCGCACTGTCTGCTTTTTCACGTCTCAAACGGGTATGGAATCGGACCCTTAGTGTATTTATAATATAGTAAGGTACATAGAAAAAATGTAGATCTAGAACTAAGGTTTTGTGTTACATATACAGTCCACAGCAGAAATGCAAAGCAAAACATCTTAGGGGCCAATTCAATTCATTAGACGCAAACAGAGAAAAACTTGCGATTTTTTTGGTCGTGGCTCATGGCGCTAGCCCTTAGACCATAGATTACCTCTATAAAATTGTTTAGTAAAAACATTTGTTGTTGTTTTCTGTTTAAAGCTATTGTATACATGCATACAGGACATGCAGAGACAACAAACAAACAATATTTGGCACATTAAAAGATGTGCTTGTGTCCCCAAGAAGACATGGAGGTGCGTTTCTGACCTGCGCTGATCTGGGTTTAGGGACTTTTTCCCAATTTGCCACATATTTAAGAAATACATTTGAGACCATTCGAGTACTCATGGAGACCTGATTAATCAAGACCAATAACAGTGTTTAATTAGGTTGCCTTATAAATCACTATCTTCTCAGCAAGGGGCTGACATACTAGGGCCTAAATTTACTAAGCAAGGAGATTGAAAAGTGGACTTATTGCCCATGGCAACCAATCAGATTGAAGCTCTCAGTTTCATGTTACATACTGGAGAATGTGAACTCTAATCTGATTAGAGATTTAACAAAGAAATAATACTGTAAATGTAACTTTTTTGGAGCATTTATTTATTGCTATTACAAACTTTTAACTTGAATTTAGTAAGAATTATACTTTCATTTGCATTTAAGTGACTGTAAGACATTTATATTTTTCTAATGATGAAACTAGTTGTCAGAAAGCACACATCTAGCATCTTATATACTCATGTCACGGAATTGATATATTACGACAGGAGCTGCTAAACTTAAAAAAACCAAGATACAGTTTCCTTAATTGCACAATTAAAATCAGTTAAGTAATTTAACTAAATCATTTCGAGGAAATAATACGTTTATACCCCATTGGCATAACAACCAAAACTGTACTGAAATATGTCAAGTTAAAATTCAAATATATATGAACTGGATTATAAGTCTGTAAGATGTGACTGCTAAAAAATTGCAAGAGTAATGCATTGAAATTGATAATGTATGAAAATGTGTTTATTAGTACAATGGCATATACTGTGTTAAAGATCACAAAGGAATAAATGAAACTTTGTAGAATAAACATCCTCGTATAAAAGGCTAAGGACCAGATCCAGACATGAAAGTAAGATCATAATGTTATACCTGGAAAAACAATGTTGAAATCCAGGGGATGTAAAATGACAGCAAAGGTGGTAATAAGTAATTGCAGTCCTATTACTAGATGTCTACAATAGTACCACCAGAATTTAAGGAAGGATGATGAAACCACATGATAATAAACTTCACCTAGGGTGCACAAGGATCTAGCAATGCGACTTATATTGCAGTAGTGCAGACATATTGCTCGATGTCTATCTCCTCTCACACTGGACAATAGACGTACATTGTATAGATACCTCTTCCAACAAGAACACACTGCACAGCGCAGAAGGTATAACTAAACAAAAACTTCACCAGATCACCAGAGCCTAGAGAAAGAGCAACAGTGCTATATATGAATAATAATTATATATAATTTAGAAGTCTAAGCATTCTGTCACTATATTCATTATACTGACCTCAATAAAGGTATTCAAAATATAAAATATCACTATTGGGACTTTTGGGACTATTTATTATTAAATGCAGACAAAAATATAATTTGACACCATAACAACCTATTATAAAATTCAAAACTCAAATAGGTATTTCAGCTGAAATTGCCACAAGGAAGTTCACAGTTGCTATAACAAAATGTTGTCATACTACACCAATGTACCAATGGCTACATCACAATTCAAGAGGAAATCTACCAGCACATAAGGCTGGATCCACATTAATAATGATAGGGGTTTTACAAACATCTTATAACCCTTCTACCTGCTTGTTCTGCGCTTACAAGCTGCAAGAAATGACGCACAGAATGCAGGGTGAGGCATGAGCAATGCACATGGCATAGCTACATATCGCATAGCTACATATTTACTCCAGTACCTTAATAAACCAAGTGTATCTATAAAAGTACTGCTCTTCAGAGAGACACTGCAAAACATTCCCATGAGGGAGGGAGAGTAAAGAAAACCATAATCGATCCTGCCGAGCCACAAGCTGCTATTATTAAGACCAAAACCTGGGCAACAGCATTTAAAAGACCTATCTCTTTAAAATAAGGGTCACTGTGCATGTCTTCTATAAAGATAAAATGTTTTCTGCTGTGGAGAGTTTAATGGCCCACTTATTGTCGTTGTATTTCTGAGGTGTCATCCATGGGATGGTACCAGGAATATTATTATTCATGGGCCTTCATTACCATATGTCATCCTTTACCCATTTCTGTCATGCTGTCGCATATTTATGTTCCACGACTACTGGACCGTACACTTAATGTAGAATATAAAAGCAGAACAATGCATTTTAATGCGATTTTCTGCTCAGAAACCAGCATCACTTCANTCTTGACTTAGGCCATTTATTTAAAGAATACCAACAAGAGTCAAGGGAAATGTTCTGTGGGATTAGGCAAAGTAAACAAATAACGTGTCCGAAACGTGGATCACATAGTATCATTTACACAGCAAATAAACATAATGTTTAACAATTTTTATAACAAACCTCCAGAAATGCTTGATCAAAAGCAAAATATCATGGTCCTTCCACAGATAAATAAATCAGATTTGAGCTCTCAGCTTCATTTTACATACTGGAGAATGTGAGCTTGAATCTGATATGCTATGGGGCAAAATCCCCACTTTTTAAATCCCCAGCAAAATCCCCGCTTAGTGAATTTAGGCCTTAGAGTGGAATGAGACTGACAATGTTCATAGACCCTAAAGTGTAGCAACCCTTATGTTGGCCATACACTTATGCGATATCAGGTGCGATGAGGCGATGAACAGTGGCGACTAACCTGATCTGCAAGCCGTTACGGCTTGCAGATCAGGTTAGTCGCCACTGTTCATCGCCTACTTGACTACTTTGAGTCAGGAAGGCAATTTTCAAATTACACTTTGCTTGTAATAAAATAGTTTTTATGTCATTCTTGTGGAATGGGGTTCGTAGGATCACACAGGACACACCTTTCTTACACAGACCAACGTTGACCAAAGTTATGAACCACTCGCATCAGCACCCAGCAGGATATGCCATTAGAAATGCCAAAGAAAGAGGAAACTAAATTAGTGTTTTCTAGTTACAGGGAAAGTATAGGACAAATAAGAATATTAAGGTTTTAAGAATGTGAATGAAAAGGGACATTTTAAGTAACGCACATTCTAAATTGAATAACTCCTTAAATATGGCATTCTATACAAGTCAATATAAGAAACAATCACTACTATACAGTCAGTCAATCTCACGTTGACTGTCAGGCTTACTGTTGACAATGGAAAGAGCAACCATTTTCCCGACATATACTGTAAACATAAGTATAGTTACAAAACAACAATATGGGGATCCAAAACAAGATGGACAAATGAGTGAAGGGGTATTGAGCTAAACAGATAAAACGTAAGATGGCAGTTATAGAATGCGCTTAAGAGTTAGTAATTGATGAAATCCTAGCTTATATGGATTATTGGATACCCAAAGATCAGCATGACATGTTTGAAAGGCTAGTTTGGTGCACTCAAAAGAAATACATGTCAGAGAACTTGGAATGATTAACACATACAGTAAATGGTCATTATCATAATCCATGTCTTTACTCTATATTCCTGTTCTCTCTGCTCTGTGCAGCTATATCGATACCTAGTAAGATCACAGTACAGCTTCCAGGCCTGCACAGGTGAGATCACTCTGTTACCGCCTCTATACAATACTTCCAGCTCCTTGTGTAGCTATAGTGATACCACTACCAATCCAACTACATGTGTGCACTCCAGGTCCATACTTTAATTCCAGCCTAGGATCTAGCCTTGGGCCTATATATATATATATATATATATATATATATATATATATATATATATATATATATATATATAGGCCATTAGTTATATCATCTAGATCCCTTAGGTTCCAAGTATCATTGTACAAGTTTGTCCAATTCATTGGAGCTGCTTTAGTAGAATAAGTTCCTAATTATAATTAGTTGGAACTTAATAATTAGAAATATAAAAGTTACCTTTTCACCAACAAATGCTTCCCATCCCAAGCAAAACTCATGAACTTCAGTTTTTGTTGGATCTAATCTTTATTTCCATCACCCTAGAGCTACATTGCACAAGCTTACAACTACAGATGGTGTAAGATTTGTAAAGGAAGGAAGAAAAATGTATAAAAGAAGAATGAATAATTGCATCTACAGACATACTCCTCGAGCACATTAGCTTGGAATTACTTAGCAATAGTGCTTCTGCTGTCTCTATTTATAGGTCATATTTTTTTCCTAAGACGTTGGCAGTTTTATACCCACCAAATACTTCAATTTACTTTCCACCTGGTCCCCACCACAATTCAAATGTTTCCAGCCTTTGTTCTCTTCCATCCTCCGCGTCGCCTTCTTAATATACAATCAGGTCAGGTTCCAGATTAGCTTCACAATACGAAAGGAGTAGAGTATTAAATCACTAAAATGCTCACAATAAACAGTTGTGAAAAACTCTGTCCCGTTTATGCAATTCCCTCAGGCCCAGACTGAACAATTATTTTCTACTTACCTTCTGCCTCCATTAAAATATTCCTCATATAATAATTACAGCTGGTTTAGAACAGCTGGTACAATCTCTTGCTGTGCTGGCGGGGCGGGAAGGAAGAAGGGGGTTCAGGTGTCTGGAGTATTAATGTCATTTGCTAAATTTAAACCTTGTATTGTTTTTAAATGGTTTCTGGTTCATCATATCTACTAATAACTCAGAAACAGGTTCAGATTTAGGTACTAGTGACTTACTCATGACTTACTCAAGAGTGGGCAGAACCAATGTTGAATTGCAGGGGAGTTAAATTTCATTAGTTGCAAACAGCATTAGAAATGAGAGATGATGTTTCCTAACCCAAGTCTAATAACACTGGTGCAACAGTAACGCTGGTCAGTATCTGTGTGCAAAATAAAGTATAGTGCCGGAAATCTGATTCTGGTCCTAAGTCACCATAAGCATGTCTCACACATACAATTTAATAATTCTACCTACTATGTCTGTGTTTACATAATACATCAGTTTCTTAAATTATGGTGGATTAGCGCAGCTCAAAATCAATCTAGCTAATGCAATGCTCTTGATCCTTGGATAATATGTTTCATTAACACTCTAGAAATGGTGTTACATTCAACATTGTAATAGACTTTTAGAAACAGTTTGTTAAAAGTAAAAAAGGGGTTGCTGACAATTATAGTTCATGTCATATAACACATGTTTAAAGGACTGTCCCACTGATTCAGTCTGTGAGAAATGTCTTATGATTATTACTGAGCTACAAGTGCTGTAATGTTAAACAACTATGTTGAAAACACTTATTTTAACAGCTCAGAAGCATTGTGCTACTGTGAGATTGTATGTAGTAAGAACAGTGCCGAGTACATACAACTGACAAAACTAATGAAGACCAACACACTGTGATCACAAACTTCAACAATCACTGATCACAAGCAATCACTGTGACAGGCACTCCAGTTACACTGTAAGAACGAGAGCACTTTACCTGATCATACATGGAGCTGCAGCAATGTAACAGGCTGACTGCACTCCGGAGGAAAGGGGGGCAGGGAGAGGGCCCGTTCACAATTGAGGTGGCCCTTGAACCCCCTCCCCCCCTTTACGACGCCTATGACCGGGTTATTGTTTTGTGTGAAATTGCACAGTTTTATGCTGAATTTTTAAATTGTGGGATATTCTTATATTTATCTAAAACATGGCTGAACTTGTTCACAATCAAGTTTTTATGCATGCCCTCCTGTGCTTCTGGAGATAAGGCCTCTTTAAATAAACACAGTATTCTAGGATAGGCCATACCAATGAGTGATAAAGTCATACCTCCCAACCTTAGTAGTCCCGGATAACTGGACAAATAAGCCCAGCTCCCAGACCTGCCCAATCCAACCCTAGCTCCATCTAAACCCCACCCAGTCCTGGCCTGTTTTCGGGCAAAATATAAAAAAACAGCGGGACACTCACCCAAAATCGGGACTGTCCCATTGGAATTGGGACACAAGGGAGGCTAGCCACCAGACCAGCCTGCACATGTGGGTCCCTACAACAGATTTGTCCAATTCTTCTCCTCACAATTTTGTAAAATTGTCTGGGTGTGTGGCAGCTGGTTATCATATTTTGCGGTATGATCAACTAAGCGGATGAAAATGAGAAATCTACAGTAACATTTTTTACACACTCCTCCTTGTGACCCGAGTTGCATGTGACGGGGAATGTCAATAGACAACAAGAAAAATCTAACTCAATAGCGACTGAAGATGCCTTATATAAAGTACTACTTTCAACTACTATACAATCTGGACCAGATCCACAGTTGAAAATAAGAGAGGCAAGTTACACATGGGTGACTCCATGATTTATTATTAATTATTGATTCATTACATATTCATTACCAGGTTGGTGGGAAGGAAGCTCTGCCGCAGGCTCATATTCTATAGAAGATTGATACATAGGTGCAATTACACATAGACTAGGGACAATTTAATCAGCTGGGGTGTGGGAGGAAAGCAGAATACCAGGAGGAAACCCACACAGACACAGGTAGAATATACAAACTTCACAAAGATACGGTCCTGTCCGGGGAATCGAACTTACAACCTTAGTGCTGTGGCCATCAGTACAATTCATTTTACTTTTGCATGCAAGGACAATACTTTTCTTTTGCTTATTGGACACAGATGTTGACTAGCGCTACATTACACTATTGTTTAGACTTTGGCTAGTAAACATTACCTTACAACTCTAATACTATATTCATATTAAAACATTCAGAAAATGTATATTAATGTAAGACAGGTGAAAAATATTTAAAATCTATAACCATCATAAAATAATATAGTGCAGATAAGTAAAATACCATTAGTATATCAGATTACTAAAATACAGCTGCTCTCACCCACTGCTGGATATATAAGCTGTACGTTGCTCACTCACCACTGGATATATAAGCCATCACCATACTAGTGATTCTCTCTGCTATTTTTCTAGTTAGTGTAGGTGACAGGACACAGTTAAGGTCATCTGCTGGACCTCCATGTGCTGCAAAGGCCATGATTCAACCCCCCTAATGTGCGTTATGCCAGGGCTTTTTCAAAGAGGATTTATTTATGTAGTCAACCAATCACAGTTTAGCTCCATATTAATAATATCTACAAATAGATGTAGGTAAATAACCATTAAATCTCAAGCCCATCAAACTGTAAAAGTATTGACCTAGATCTTTAAAATCTACCAGTTAACAACAAATCATACCCTATACATTATATCAGGATGACTACAGGACCATGCTTGTGGTGCATATTGCATATGATAGAGTAACTTACCCTTATACCACATTCAACGTGCTGCTGTCAGATCTGATATATTGGTACAGAATGCAATTTATCTTATTTTCGTAAACCCATCTGGCCATAATGATTGCTGCATCTTATCATGACAACACGGTCATCCGAACATGTGTATGGGGCTTTAAACTTTTAAAGTTATTTTCTTAACTGCATATTAAGAAATACAGGTCTAAATATAATAATAATAATCGACAGATAATAAAGCTTCAAATCCATTCAAAAGAATGAAAAAGTGTTCAACCTAACAAGGCAAGACTAAGTACAAACAAGCTTTACAGTGATGTAAAGTATATACCATTAGGGATACAGATTAGCTCCTGTTGTAAACTAAATAGATTGGAGAAATTTAATAGTTCTGCTAAAGCATCATAAAATATGTCACTTCTCATGATGAACAAGCCTCGAGACCTTTAAAGTGTAACAGATATTTTCACTGTTAAAGAAACAAGATGGAACAATTGATTTTCACAGAAAACAGCAATCTTTTGACATTCAAGGCAAAGTGCAGTAATGCATTTTATCATCTACATTAGAAAAATACGAGATCTCAATTCAGTCTATGCAATCTCCATGTCCATGTCCAATGCAAACAATGAGTCCCAATGTTGGTTCATATATCATCTATTTTTAAATTGAGAGCCTTTACAGCAACAGTGTAAAAGATGAACAGCCAGGGGCCGGCTGGACTGAAGTGCACCGGGAGAGTGTGTTTTAGTCTATGAGGGAAAACTTAACACAGGCATCATCTGGGCAGCCTCTGAGGACCTTAGGCTTTGGGCCTGTGGAGGTAAAACGCTGGGCTGGACAGTGGGACAACCGTTGTGGGTAATTGTGTGAGGCAGCACCAGTTACCATCATACCTCACAACAGTTGTCCGGGGTGGGACACCTTGGTCCCGCCCCTGGCCAAGCCACGCCCAGTCCCTGCGTAGTCCTGTTCAAGCCCACCCTCGGACACCACGGTCGCTGCAATTTTATATACTTTTACACGGGATAAACTGTCAGTGGGACAGTCTGTGTGTGTATTGTAGCAGTTATATATGCATGTATATGTGATATCAGTTATACAGTATATATGTGTGTGATAGCAGTTATACATTATACAGTATGTGTGTATGATAACAGTTATGTATGTATGCTTGTATATGTGATAGTAGTAATATGTGTGTATGTATGTATGGGTGTTTTAGAAACCAGTTATCCAACTGCATAAAATCAGATGTTTCAATTTGGCACTTGGTTTATTTGCAGAATGACGACATTTACACAAATACAAGAAATAATATTTAAATCTAATAAAAAATAATTTAAAAGAAATAACCTTTCAGAAGGCCTACAACTTTGCCATACTGTTGTATGAACTAGAACCCTCTCTTTTAATCGGTATAACATGACACACTGATAATGAACTATTCATACTGTATACATAGCGAGTTTATACAATGTAATATTTGGACATCATGACAGGTATCCAATGTCAATGTTGATAACAAGGTGAAATCGTCCCAGCAGATGGTAAGGGCAGCTGGCCCATGGCATACCACAACCAGGATATTTACGGCTAATTAATTCAAATTGCAAAAAACACGGAACAAAGCAGCCTTAAATTCATTGTGAAACATTAGCATCTCTTTTTTTGGTTTAAATTAAATATAAAAAATATATATAGTATACTTCCTATGTACAAATGTAACAAATTGTTTTATATTGTATAAGTGCTGCTAAGCCTGCACAAGAGAGGGCAATGAAAAGGAAGTTCACTCCCGTCTCCCACTCGCATGCATAGACCTGGATACAGTTATACTCAAACATAGTCAATCTCATTCTGATTTCATAGTCACAATTTGGTATGTTGATATCTATACAATATATTTCGACTGTCTTGAGGTAAAGTAGTACTTTTGCAACTAATGCCCCTAGTGTCTCGTAATAGCCGGGAAAAAGCGCACTTCGCGTTTTTTCCCGTCTTCGCGCGGGATTGAATCAGCCCCTAAATTACAAACTAAACCTAAAGCTATGCAATTTGGGAGTTATGCATGTAATAGAAACAGGTTTAATATGTACAGTTAATTTTTCACTGTGGTTCTACCCTGGTCTACATTTGCACAAGTTTTGTTCTTAAAAAAAAAAAGTGCTGCTCTGGATCAGCGCCTGTGAGTATACACTGGTTACAGGGGAGCAAAAGAGTAAAATTGCTCCTGACAAACTCTTCAGTACATATAGCAGTATGATTCATTCTAACTTATATATATTTTCTGGCATGAAAATTATCAGGAAAAAAGAAAAATAAATTTATTCTGCATTGTACCAGAATACATTATTTTTAATAGCAACTTTTCTCACTTGTACTTTGTTTTTAGGCAGCCCAGTCGAGTATGAACTAGAGAAAACTCCTACCCTTTAACCAACCTGGAGAATTTTTTTTTGTGAGCAATCTTTTCTGACCTTTAAAAGCTGTGCATTACGAATAATAAAATACCCTGCTGGTGGTTAAGGTTTGTGCTAATCATAAAGTACAGCAAGAAGAGAATGGCGCAGTTTCAAATGCACAAAAACACAAGAAGCCACCAGTGATTTATGGTGCCCATCATGCCAACATTTCAACCCATGAATTGCCCACTAATATTATATATCCTTGTAAAGTAGATTTGGTGAATAATAAAAAATATATATATAAGAGTCATGGTAAATACAAGACTGAAATGGCGGCAAATGGCAATGCAAGCAACATCCAAATAATATATGCTCCACATTAGTTGCCCAAAACTACTCTGTGGCAACTAAAGAAAGTATAGCAAATCAAATTAAACATTGAAAAATATTTATGTACACACCAAGAAAGTATACACAAGGTAAAAATAGTACCACTTTTTGTCTAATGTCTAATTGGCCAATGTCTATGTCCTCTTTAAGCAAGACTAAATAGTAAACCATACAATTTCTTGTGCACTAGTTTGGGGGCATGAAAGTAAAATCTAAAAAGATATATAAATAAAGGTTTTGCCAGGGCTGTAAGGAGGTCTGTTTGACCGGACAAGGATGGGGATAGCCACGTGGGGATAGCCACGTGCCTCTTAACGTAGTAAATAAAGGGTGAAATGTGAAGGATGATGTTGACAAATGTATCAATCTGAACAATGGATTGAATCCAGGCCTGCTACGCTCACATACAGGTTTGTCTCTTTCATAAGAGAAGGGGGAGAGAGGCGCAGATCAGTTGCCTCTCCTTGAATTCATTAAGATGCCTATCTCCACCTACAGTCTACGTTGGGAACATACTCCTCGGCAGGCGTGTGTTCTGCGATTTTTGTTTGCATTCTGGTTGCTAGGTTACAGCCCAGATGATGGCCAGTTCAGTTAGGAGGCGGGATTGGTGGCTGGCCAATAAGATGTCAACAGCCTCTTTTTAAGAGGGACACTTAAAACTGGGGGGTATATTTACTAAGCGGCGAGTTTGCAGTGAGATTGGAAAGTGGAGATGTTGCCCATGGCAACCAATCAGATTCGAGTTCACATTCTCCAGTNNGTAAAATGAAACTGAAAGCTTGAATCTGATTGGTTGCTATAAGCACCATCTCCACTTTCCAATCTCACTGCAAACTCGCGGCTTAATAAATATACCCCTATAACTTTGTTTAATTACATGTAATAAGAAATGGAACATATAAAACAATAATAAAACAAATAAACAATAAAAAGTCAAAATTGCTTTTACACGTTTGTATAAAATAGGGGCCCTATATAAGAAACCAAGGTCTTGAATATATATTTTTAAGAAATGGCTCATACTACACTCCGGTTACAAGGTTTGAGGTTCCAGCTTTAGCTGCTCTTCCTGAGTGCGTTCATTATTTATATATTGTTTTTTTCCTTTTTAGTCTTTCCTAAACTCTCCTAGTGTTTGAGCTCTTCTGATTGACCTAACTTCCTTGCCCTTTCCTGTGTTCCTTGCCTAACTATGTTATAACCAAACCATATACCCCTATTATGGATTATAGGCTGGACCAGAAGGTTAACCTTTTACCTCTTCATGTAGTACTGCAGCTCCCCCAAATACCCTGTCAATCACACCCTAATAATCACCAAACATTAGAATTCAGGATATGTCTGAGCTAACTGCTTTTCCTTCTGGAATCCTTCAAATGCCCCTGGAGGTCTGGGAACACATGGACTCCTCTGTTCCATTGCTGTCCTTCACATTGCGGATGCCTGGAATAGAGACCTCCATGAGCCACCATCTGAGAATAAGTGGCTTTAGACGAGACACTGTTGCTACCAAAGTTTTGTCATAGAAGAAACCATAACTAAATTGTAGAGAATTCCTGTCTAAATGTATACATTTTCTTCCTCCCATTCAGAATTCAGCTGGTGCAGTGGAGACATCTCAAACTCATACCTTTATATATGGTTGTGTTTTGCCAGAGCATGCAACAACTTACACAAACCTTTACTGACCAACTGCAGCCCTTATTCATTGAATCTTAAAGATGAACTGCTCCTTTGTTTTAAACATCTTCAACCCTGTGAAAGATTTTTACATGTCTTATTTAATTAAGTGTCTTGGGCTGGATCCCGGCTACACAAATCCTGCATTTGGATAACCAAACACAGGATCTGTGGCTTGTGGATAAGAAAAGCTGGACTATGTATATTCTTATATGCACGGGGTTGGAAAGAAAGACCCACCTCCCCAATTTGAAGCCGCACAGAGACCCCTACCTTACTCTTTTTCGCAATGCCCTTATCCAAAAGCATGGCCTTACTAAACTACTTCTATATCCACTCCACCCCACCCCAGAAAAGACATGATGGTAATAAAAGTTCTATTAAAACCAACATTGTATATGGTTTTTATGTTGCCCAATTGTAACTTGGTATTAAATTACTGAAACAACAGGGTATTCTAACACAAATATTTTTCATAGAACAATCAGTAGCAACAGATACACAGAGGTTTTTGTACTTGCAATATATTTGCAACGAAAACTCAATTGTAAAGTGGCCTAAATGATCCACAAACTTACTACGTCTGACATGAGAACAAGAAACAGGAATATCCTTATTCGAAAGCTAATAATGGGTAAATGCCTCTGTAACTCAGCACTTTAATCCTACAAGCATTCTAAATTATTCAATGTAACCTAGCGTGTTACTGTATTGAAACGCATGGTTGCATACATAGAGTCGTTACAATGGATTTTAATGATACAGACACACCTGCCTTTTATATGCCTAGGGCTTCAGAAATATTTCTTAGGGTCTTCATGTTGTCCAAGCATATAAATAAAAACATTTATCATATCAAAATGTATCCTTGAGGAAACAAACCATGAGGATGGTAGATCATGATCAACAGAAGAATCTAGCTCACTCTGTGCTACCTCCTTGACAATCGCAATGATAAAACGCATAGGAGCCCAGAGTTTTCATGATGGCTCTGGTTGTCCATCAATGCATTGCACAATGTCGACAACAATGATTCTCGGTGCCGGGCAAGTTTACTACCATCTGTGGAAACCAGGTTCTTCTTGCTGGAGGGCAATATACTGGTAGATATAGATATTTATTTATTTATTTAGATAGAGTTACATAAATACACATATGTTTAACAATTTTGTATCTTTTCCAGGCAACTGTTGGAAGAAAGAGGAAGATAGAAACATGAGCAAAGAAGCAAGTAAACTTTTATGTTTATAGTACTGTATTTGCTGGCGTATAAGACTACTTTTCAACTCCGAAAAACATGCCTCCAAGTGGGGGGGTCGTCTTATACACCAGGTATCTTTCTGAGGTATGAAACATCCAATGCTCCATAGATAACC
>JABWIB010000883.1:61866-81792 GCA_016617825.1 Platyplectrum ornatum
GTTTGCCGATTATATATGAATTTGTATTTGCAAGTGGGATTTCAGGGATCATCATAGGACTGGTTCAGACATAAGAATGTCACTTCCAGACCTAAACTTTTTCAACACTTCTAATTATTGATGGCTGATCTATTAGGTCACATACTATTTTGTGTTTCATTTACAGAAACACAATGGACCAGATGCAGGCTTTACGTACTATTGACTTACTCACGACTTATGAGTACATGGGCAAAATCATCATGAATTGCAGGGGAGTTAAATTTCATTACTTGCAAACAGTATTAGAGTTGAGAGATTAGGTTTCCTAGCCCAAGTCTAATAACAGTGCAGCAAGCAGTAACACTGTTCAGTATCTGTGTGCAAAATGCAAAAATAAAAGTATTCTCCCTGCATGCAAACACTAACATTCATTTTACCTCCCCTGCAATTCAACATGGTTTTTCCCACTTACTTGTAAGTTGTATGTAAGACAATTGTAAGTAAAGTCTGGATCTGGTTCAATGTTATATGCTAGAACTATGACAGAAGAAGGGGGTACCATCTGTTATGGGTTAATAAGTAAATAGAGGAGTTCCATCTCCATCTAAAAATCAAATTTTGCCATATTTTAGGAATGTTTTTATTATAAAGTAGTAATTTTACAATGTCTTTATGGTCCTTCAAAACTCAGTGACCAACATGCATTGTCTTATATTATTCGGAGGTTTGAATTGTAACCTTGTTAGAGCGAATAACAAATATATATCATCTATAAGGGAAATGGTGAATAATCTGAACATATATCATGCATTTACATATGTGGTGTGCACAGAGATATTCCTTTTATTCATATTCTATGTGAACAAGAACAATCTTAAAATAGGATCAGTCTGTGAATGCTCATAAATACAGCAAGACAATGAACAGAAGCATACACAAGAAGTACACAGGGATAAGAAATCAACCTGCGAATACAGAGCGGCCAGGCAAAAGGCGGAAAATGCAATTCATGAATTTAATAAATATGTCACTGTGAGAAATTGGTACTCATCTTAAACATACATGTAGGGCCCAAGTTGTATGCAAAGTTGCATTTGATTAGATTTTGCAGAATACGAAATTTCAGGGAACCGCAGGGACTAGGAGAGATAGTCAGCTGCTGTTTATTGCTTCCAAGCTTTTAAACCAACCAGCAGATATATGAGAAGTATAAATCAGGGGATTCTAGGTTTTAAATGCTTTGGTAGAATCACACCATAACACTGCTAAGCTTTTGCAAATTAGAATGTACACAAGTATTAATTAGTGTCATATCTAATTACATTTTTGCTGTAGCTGTGAAAAGAAAATGCAATGTTTATTTTTTCAAAATATAGGAATAATCACAGTAGTGTGTAGTTTAAAAATCATCTATTCGCCCCTGGTTAGCAGAACATCTTTAAAATGCTGACTAGTAGAAACACAATTACTGTGTGCCGCACATTTGCTAGAGTAAGCCATAGTCATTTTCATTTTCTTTCATTTATTAGTTTTTTCTTTACATATTGCACTTATATGCTGTAATGTCGACAGCATCCTGTATGAACCCAAAAAATACTGTTCTTACAGCAGGTGTAGCAGTAGGTGTATGTCTTTCTGCTGGATAAATAGGATATCAGAGCAGAAGTGACATCGTCCTATTACAGCTTCATTCTTGCCAGGTTTCACAGAACACTTTCTGGAGTCAAAGTTATATTCAGATAAAATGCCACTAAAAACATCCTATTTGTTTTTAAGCTGCTCTGTTAACATTGCTTTCCAATAAATGTAATTTATATGTAAATGATCTTGTTTGCATTTACAGGGGGATCAATCACTGTACAGAACTAGATTGATGTGACTCTTTTACGTATATTGAAGCAATCTGACATATTGACAGGGGACTGAGACATTTCATGGTCCCGTCCTTTCTAGGGCATTTGTAAAAAAAAAAAAAAAAAAAACATTCAATCATCTGTATACAGATGACAGTTAAGCATCTGGCAAGATGATCTGTAGCAAGATGGCCACTTGTAATGCAAGTAGCTGAGCAAGGCTAACTGGGAGACTTATCATTACTAGAGCCCCTGATAGTAGGGACAGACTGGAGCTTCTGCCTCCGACCCCTAGGCGCCATTCTCACTATCATAAGAGTACAGACACCCAGAGATGATGGGCCAGAATGAAGAGATAAGAAAAACCAAAATGGCAAGCAATAACACCATCAGTGAGCTGAACACTTGAAATGAGAAGGCTAGATGACTAGAGGGAATGGGACTGGGAAGAACAGGAGAGGGGAACATAATCAGGAACTGGAAGGGTCGTACATAGTAATTGAGATGTATAAAGAGAAACAGGAGGCCTCAAAGCTACAACATTATTGTGAGAGGCCTCTGCTTGTTCACCAATTATTGTTGTCCTGTCTGCTAAGCAACCAGCAAGGATTATAAACATATATAGTGGTGTACACCTGGTATAGATCAGCAGGGAGCACACTCCTGCAAGTAAATAGCCTGCCATTATCACATGGTGGTATGCTGGAAGAGCATGAGGGCCGCAATGGGGGCTGAGATAAGCTGCATGCCATCATCAACACCACCAATGTGTAATTTGCACCCACTTAGCTGGTTACAAGACAGGAGGAAAGTCTAGTGTGGGCCAAACCAGTGTTCAATACAATGCAGGTTGTACATATTTCTGCAAGTCCCAACTAACGTAGGGGCCGTTTCAATCCCACGCAAATATGGGAAAAACATGAAGTGCTTTTTCCCGTCTTTTACAGTAGAAAAATTCTAAATAATACATTTGAGATACCGTTGAATTGTTTAAATAAACTAGTCAATCATGGCTGTTTTTAGAACAAATGCATTGCTATGTATGGCCCTGCAGAAGGCCCGTGGGCCTTAAAAATAAACTTTATTATTATTATTATTATTATTAATAATAATAATAATAGTAATAATAAGGCAATTATAAGCCAACAATGGTTTGCTGAGGGCCTAGTAGGATATAGTCATTTAAATTTTATTCTGGAGAAGGTAAAGAAGTGGGTGCTACAAATTAACCCAATAGTCCCATTTGCTGAAGTCCACAGTCCAAGTATTCTCCCTGCATGCACACACTGACATTTATTTTACCTCCCCTGCAATTAAACATGGTTTTACCCATGAGAGTGTAAGTCATGAGAGTGTAAAAATCTGAATCTGGCCCACTGTCTTGTTATATGTCTATTGTATTGCTGTATATTTTTTTTCACCTTTGTTTCAACATCATCAGATCACCAGCATCATCACCACCCCTTCTGCCTATGCAGGCGACATCTGGTTTATTTTACACACTTTCATTTAAGGTCAGAGAAAGAAAATATCCGCAGGTATTTCTAAACTGAGGTGGAAAAATCCAAGCAGACGCTTATTAAAATATCACACAGAGAAAAAGCCGCCAGCACTAGTAACGAAACAGTTCTAACAAACATGAAGTGCGTTTCTATCCTATTAGATTTAAGATAATTCCACTATTTTCTCCCAGATCTTTTCAGCCACAACAAATTTGTCTGAGCAGCAATGATGTGAAATGAAAAGTGGTGGGTTAAGAATACACAGATAGGAGGCTGTCAAACTCATCAGGTGTATGAGTAATCTGGACTCGGCAGGTAAGAGGAACAAGTGGAGGAGTCTGGAGAAGGGATTTGCCGTTTACTGCTGCCTCTTCAAGCACTTGCTCAATTTAAGCTAGCAAATCCTGCTAATTACTGTTCCATGTACCCACCGGATGTACCTGTGGTGCGGAGGGGGTGGCATTAAAGGGGGGAGAGTGCAGAGCCTCAAAACAAAAATGATCTGCTGTATAGCAGTAGCAGTCAGTGCCCCCCCCTCCCAAAACACCCCCAAACACATTTATATGGAGCAGCATCAGGCTATTAAATAATTTAGTATTGGTGTGTTTCTTATCTCCTTCGTTTTAAAGCTTCTGTGCAGAAAATACCCCCCAGAGACACATAATCTACAGGAACTCGTAGTATCTGTCCAATGTGATATCTGTAGGCTGTTATGGTGCAGCAGCAAGTGAAAATTATTTCTATAAATGCTTATTACGCACAAAAAAAGAGCAGCTATTATTGTGTTACTTACTGTTTGCTAAATGAGTACGTTTAGTAGCACATCCAGCTGTGATTACTTCACGCTTGCAAATAAATATTTATTAATCTGAAATGTCAGTGTTAAGTCAAGTTCGAAGCACACAAAACCCACACGTTTCTCTCCTGATTTATTCTCTCCTTTTGTCTCTCCGCGAATTCAGCTGTGCACAATCTCATGAAATTATAAAAAATAAGTAGATTACATAAATAAAATGTGCAGATTATACTACGAGGGTGCATGACAATTAAGGGCAATCTTGCAAGTCAATTGCAGCAAAGGCAGAGATCAGGGGACATTCATAGTCCCGTTCAATGAGCAGATGTGTGGGTAGGGGGTGAAGGCACCTAGCAGATGTCCAACACACAATGTCCATCTTATCATCACAGTGCTAGATTACAGACAGCAGCACAGGCTGTTACAATGTAAAGGTATCTTCTTTTTTTAAGAAGATACCTTACATATTAATATGTAATGTTCATTTTCATAGCATTTTAAACATAACTCAAGACCAGGAACAATACATAGAAAACTCAACAGAGAATATTTAAAAAGCAACATAACCAGTTTCCATACATTATTTAAGAATAGATGTTATAGATATACCCAGGATGTTTAATTTCACTTGTGCTTTGGACAGCAGGAAACTTAAATAAAGTCATATATCAACACCTAAGTTGCTTCTAGATGCATTCATTATACTAAAGCCTGACTGCAGAGAATAGAGGCATGAATACAGATTACCCACCACCACTGTTAATCACATGCATACTATAAGGAACTTTTGATCTGTGTTTTATATGACAGTACAATGATTACAGCCATGGGGATGTTGCCCACAGCAACCAATTTGAAATTCGAGTTCACATTCTCCAGTGTGTAAAATGAAACTGAGAGCTTGAATCTGATTGGTTGATATGGGCAACATCCCCACTTTCCATTCTCACTGCAATCTCGCCGTTTAGTAATGACTCCAGTTCATATTACACATGGTCATGAACACCAAGACAGTGAAAGAAGTCGATTCGCTGGAGCTGCGACTAGAGAAAGAGGCGATAGCATCATAATTTATATCACTATCAGGCCTGGACAGTCCGGAGTAGTCCTGCCTCCATTTTGGTCCTCCACTGCAGCGTTCAGGCCCTGGGACATATCAGCTTGTGCCATGTCTGTAAAACTGTACAGTTACTGACAAGCAACAGAGCAAGGGGGAAATTCGCTTGACACATGGCACTGACTGTCCCTATATAGAAATGACAGTAATGCAGAACAGGAATCCTCAGTGCTGAGGACTTTTTAAAACCTAAACCGCTGAGACAACGTTTTTTAACTGTACAACTGAACCCCATTTCCCTTCTAGTAGATTGTAGTGCAACATACTCTCTCCTTTGTACATTACCAAGGAATTAGGTACACAATATGCGAGTGGGATAGATGGCTTAATTTATACAAATCGCACCCAAAACCCCGCCCCATGGATGGCACATTCATACTTTTACTAAATGTGGATGGGATTAGACATCATTAAATTCCACTTTTCATAGTACTTTTGGGGACTGAAGGCAGTACTGGGAGAAATCCTGAAATCCGGAGTCTTCCAGGTATACAGTAAAACTGTCTCTTCTCCCACTGATTTAACTGAAAAACTATAAATGGTTATTCATTTCTATTATTGTCAATGTTTCAAAACCGCCACTTCTAAAAGTCCATACCACCACTTTGCCCACTTCATAATAAGATATTATATGGTAGAATTAGTACCTTTTCCTTATATTTGATTGTGGAAGTTTCCCATCACTGCATGATACATTAAACATAAAGCTATGCAGTTAAGACAGTTAAGTGACATTAAACATAATATAAATAGTATGTGCAGGTGGGTCAGCTACCCAGAGGGATAAAACTTAAGATCTAAAGGACATCACTTTATCTTCTCTCATAAGGCACTTACATTTTCAGTTAACAGTGGTCGAAGTGGAAATTTAGAAGTGGGGGTATGGATATTCAGAAGTGGTGGTATGGAAATATACGAAATAATGCAAGTCAATGGAGATTTGAAATGTTTCCATTACATCACTGGGAGAAGTGCCGGTATGGCATACCCCCGTATACACCCCCACTTCGAGCCCTGTATCATAATGACTTTACCCTATTAAACATAAACATGCAACACACAATCACACAAGTACGCATCCTTCCCATATTACACACTTATTTCAGAGACGCTCCTTGCATGTCACAGTATACAAAGCACATGACAACACAGACAGACTCGCTATAGGGATGTCTGTAACACAAGCTCTACTTGTAGAAATGTGATGCTGATTACAGAAATATCTGCTCACTGTAGCGGAAATAGAATTTTCTTCATGTGCACAGTCAATGTTTCTGCCACAGAAAATATCAATCATGTTTAGATTGGTCTGTGTATGTAGAAATCGTTCCGCGAAACAATTCCAGACTCCTTAAAGAAAATGTATAAGCAGCCTTTTTCTCTTAGCCATTTCCAGCACCGCTGCGAGACTACTGCTAAGCGAAAGCTTAGATAATCTGTTATTCAAATGATGCCGAGGGTCATTATCAGAACGATGTATTGCCTACAGTTGTTGCTAAGTTAGAGCAGTTCAATTGTGCTGAAGGTGGCAGGAATGAAAGTGAATGGCACAATGATTTATAATGCAAATCTGCAAAATGATTCTTACAATGTACTCCACGTGAAGTTTTTGTGTAGAAGACAAATGGGGAAAAATGAGGATGTCTAGATTAGGGGCACGTTCCCAATATTATTGCAGTGATCTTAAAAGGCGCTTTTAATCCCAATAAAAGCTGTGATGTGAAGTGTATTGTTTGCTTTAATATGTGTACTACATATTACACTAGTTGCAGCCGTAATAATAGTAAAGAATCCATTTCTATAAAGAAGAAGCAAATAAACAGAGAAGTAGAGGAAGTTTCCTGCCTTTTGTCATACTTCAAAGTCAATAAATGATGTGAAACAATGTAGATCTTCATCATATGCACTGATAAGTGGCATACTTCCCAATAGGATCTAAAGGCACCGGTGGCTGGGTACAGCCCTTCTTAAGGGCCTTAGCATCCCTTTATAGTATGTCATTGCAGTTCTCTGATAGATACATTTGTTATGTAACTCACAATGCAATTTTTAAAAATGACCTGTACTGGAGGGTCCACACCATCATGTGCATAAGATGGGAATTAGTGGAACCCAGGGAGCATAGCAAAGTGTGGGTGAAAAAAAACAACAAACCAACATAATCCACACATACCTATGCTTACAAGGTAAGACCTGTAATATGGAAATCTGAAAAGTGACCACCTACCTTAAGCTTTTTACTCTGTACTTTAAAGCAGGGCCATGGAGAAACCCTTCTGGCTCTTTGATGGAATCATGTACTTTTATGGAGATCCGTAGATCTGTAGATCTGTAGTCTGTATCTGACCCTCAGTTATCTGTCACCCAGAAGGGCAGCTATAGCACTACTTAGAGAGCTGGTGGTGGTGGGAGGGGGATAATGTTAAGCTTATAGGCAGCAGAACTTTTTGCTATACATTGCAGTAATGCCACGGTTCTCAAACTGTGGGTCGGAACCCCAAAGTGGGTCACGCCCACATCTGCATGGGGTCCTGACTTCCTCAGAGAGACCATCGTCCAGCTGCAGGCCCAGCACTATGGGACCGGAAGAGCCACTGTGATACATGCCCGCGGCCGCCTAGACTGCTGCACTAAACCAGTTCCCCCATTTGTCACATAGGATTGCCAGTTGTCACGATGCACAAATAATGCAATGTCCAAAGGGTTAAAGGGGAACTTTCAGACCCTTTTAAACATATACTTACCGCTGTTTAAAATGATAATCTGATGTCTAGGTGAAAAATAGCACCAGTGTGTGATTTATAAATATATACGGGTATTGTTCCGCGGTAACTTGCTGGGGTCGTGTAGAAAAATTTTTTGTCAGATGGGGTCCCAGTCAAAATAGTTTGAGAACCCCTGCAGTAATGGATCCTTTTAAATATATGAGACTTCTATGGGCTCATACAATTAGCTACAGTGATGTGCTAGTGATGCAAACAGTGCCTATTACCACATAATATAATAGCACTATTTCCTTCTATTAGTGGGGCAAGACTATTAAAAAAACCTAGATAAAAAAAAAAACATTTCAAGTACACTGTCTCCAACACCAACAAGAATACTAAGGGCACACATGTGATAGTGGTGAATAACAAGTTCTAAACTCCAGTTCTGTATAACAGAGCATGTTCAACCAGTACCTGCTATAACATTTATATATTGTTGCATTGCGGACATCAGTACTTTCACAACAATAAAATGATTGGTAAAGATCAAGAGGTATAGCTTCCCTACCTGACAAATATAAAAATGTCCCATATATACTCGAGTATAAGCCGAATTTTTCAGCACATTTTTTTACGCTGAAAGTGTCCCCTTGGCTTATACTAGAGTCTAAAATTAAAAAAAAATTCATGATATAGGGATGTGCTGACACTGACACTGGCATGCAGCATGACACTCATACACCACACTGAGCCCACAGAGCTGGCACAGGCATGATAGTGTGCTGTATAGCTTACAGCATGGCACAGGAGCTTTACATTGCCTTATATGCCTTATATCAGTGGTTCCCAAACTGTGTGCCTAGGCTCCCTGGGGTGCCGCGACGCTGTCACCCGTTATTACACTCAAAAACTCAAAAACGTAAAAATTTGAAATTATTATGTCTTAGGGGCACCTTGAAAAATTATAGAGACCCTAAGGGTGCTTCAACTGAGAAAGTTTGGGAACCACTGCCTTATATTAACCTTGCACATGCGGGAAAGAGGAGGACAATATAGGGAAGAATCTATAGGAGCTGGACATAAAGACATAAAGACATAAAGAGTCAATGCAATCCTATGTTGTAATGATCCATCAGTGACATGAGTGACACGAGCCTTTCGCAGTGGTGACAGACAGACATACTGGGGGGGTCGGCTTATACTCGAGTCAATAAGTTATCCAAATTTTTTTTAGGTGAAATTAGGTGCCTCGGCTTATATTCGGGTCAGCTTATACTCGAGTATATATAGTAACCTGTGCTTGACTGACAAAAAACTGATCCAAAACCATGCACATACTGGCAGGGCAGGTGCTTCCATTAGGCGAACTTGGGCGGGCGCCAAGGGCAGCTGGCCAAGCAGGGCGGCAGTGGAGGAAAAAAAGTAAAGCAAAAATAAAAAAAAGCAAGGACGATGCGGCGTCATTCTCCGACAAGGTGCAATGTCTGCCTAGGGCACCCGCAGACCATAGCTGCATATTTATATAAAAGTCCAGTGTTAAACTGTAAGTGAACTGAAACTATCAGGTATTCTTGAATACATATATATACCCTACAGATGCTGGTTATCCACCGGCCCAGGTATTTGTATCCCTTTGGTTGCTTCTGGACACAGAATCAGGGCGACTGTTCACACGTTTAGCACATAGATAGTTCATTGAAACCCTGGCCATGTTGTAAGGCAATTCCTTGGCACCACTCATTACATTACCCACCGCCTTCATACACTTTCTAACAGTTCTCTATTTGTCTGAGTTAATGCTACTTTGGCTGTCACGTTCATACAGTTATGTCACTGTGTGATTACTTCATTCAACTATGTCTCATTAATGAGTTAATATTTTAGACGTACTAGAATTATTGTTGCAGATCAGTTAGTAGAAATCATTTAGTGATTTTCGGGGACTTATACATGGGGGAATTTAATTTAAAAATAAGAGAAAGGTAGATATACTTAATAGGAATTAAATGTTATCTGGGTCTTAACACTGTCCCTGTCTGCCAATGAGATATCCCTGATATCTCATTGGTGGTCAGTATTCACATATCCTGGATGCAGGGCAGCCAATGCATGTTATGTTCTCAGCTGTTCACTTGTATAAGACACTCCCCGATTTTGAACCCTGCATCTTATACATGAGGAAATACGGTAATTAGTTTATTTGGGGCTGATTCAATACCGTCTATTACGGGACTGAATACTCGCAAGTTTTTCTCCCTTACGCTGTTTACGTAAGGGGGAAAATACTGTGCAAAGCGGGATTGAATCGGGCCCTTTGTGTTCAAATTTACAGTTTACATTAAGTAGAATCAATTTCATGAAGATTCAAAGGGGCCGATTCAATCCCGCGCGAAGACGTGAAAAACGCAAAGTGCGCTTTTTCCCGTCTATTACGGGACTGAAACCTCGCGTCTTTTTGTACGCACCTCTATGAGGTGCGAAGGAAAAACACGAGATTTCCTGCCTTACGCAAATAGCGTAAGGCAGTAAAAGATCGCACGAAGGGGATTGAATCGGGCCCAAAGTGTTTTTTTTAAAACAACAGATAGAGAGGTTGTAGTGTAGTGGATTTCTGAGTGTTATAATGAGATTATAATGAGTATTTGGGTTTAAAAAACAAAAACATATATACAATTGTCACATTATGTGTTTTGATTTGTTTGGTTGGCTGTCTTAACTTCTATATAACCTTATCAAATAAAATATTGCAATCTTGGTTGGCATGTACCAAAGCACAAAATAAGCAGATAATACACTAAATATTATGGACCAGATCCAAACTGCTGCAGCTTCTGTGTTAGGAGCTCTGAACACAACAGCTGCGGAGAGGCGCATTCACACAATGCGGCCATTTTTTGTGGCCATACGTCAAAAAGTATCAGATACGCAGATCTGAGCATGCCCTGAACATCCATGCAGCCATTGTGTGTGTGTGTGTGTGTGTGTGCGCTCTCCACATCTTAACATCTACTGGCAGCAATGGATACATACAATTACACTAAAGCAAATGTTAACATTGACTTCAGAAAGTCCTCTGACATAAGGGAATAAACAAGACTGATATGGTTAGGCATTCACAAAATATATTTTTCTGGCATCAGAAGAGTGAACTATTAAAAAAACAAAAACCTGACCATTCCGTTTATTAAGTATTGTGAAAACAATTTAGGGGTTAAATATTGTGAGGCTTTAATCTGTATGCATTTATTCGTATTCAGCTTCAGGTTTTAAGATTGAGAAGAACCATTTTCAGAGTGTAAATTTAATTAACAGCTTTACTTGAATTTTCATGCTGCCCACAACAAATGTATTCATTGTATAAGTGGTTATTTCAACAAGCCATAAACTTACTTTCAAACTATGTGGAACACATGACAAACTGCATATTTTAATTGTGAAACAGAAATCGAGCCAGCGTTTCCTAGCTGGACTCTAAATTGCCATTTAATTATGTGCAATAAAAAACCCAATGTATCCCAGTCTCCCACCCACATTACATGACTTTACAAAGCTTCAATTTTTTTGTTCACCAAGTTCGGATATGCACCCAAATGAGCAAAAACCCGACTCCGGGCACCCTTGCGACTCCGGCATAGGGAAATGTGAAAAGAGGCGTTCCACACCAATTTTCTCATTTTCATATGCGCCTTAAGGGCCAAGCCCTGCTAACTAGGAGCGCAGGCTCATTAGTGTTTAAAAAAGTAAAAAAAAAACAAAAAATATTGTTTAATATGTGTATGTGTTTTTTTTATTTATTATTTATTTATTTATTAGTTATTATTTTTTTTCCATTCAGAAAAGCCGACAGTGACATCCGGCTTTTATGATCACAGTGAGGCTGCGGGGAAACATTATCAGAGGCTCCGGGTACAGCATCCGGAGCCTCTGTACTTTTTAGCTTAGCGCAGGATGAGGGGCATATGGCCTGCCCCTCTCCCTACACTCTATTCAGAACTCGCTTTTGCACAGGGACATAGCGGCTGCCAGGTCCTGAATCAGATCCTGTGCCTCTAAGCATTAATTATACTACTTCATATTATCACCAGAAACCTTTGGTATTTCATTATATTCCAGTGTTTTCAGTGGTAATCTGAAATATTCAGAGTAGGGGAATTGTTTCGGATAATTCCCAGGTCTCCTGTAAATGGTCCCTACCTGGCTTTTTTAACCAAGTTATAAGATTAAACATAGTTGTTGTTGAGGTTGAAAAAAGACGTCAGTCCATCAAGTTCAACCTATATTAGATCTCCTGCGATCCAGTGTCAATCATGACTGATAGCCAATTACAGCTCCTGTGATTTATTTGAATAACAGTTTTTACTATTATCAACATAGGTAGTAATCTGAACAGAGCTGACCTGGAAATTTCAGTAAAATCCCAGGAAATTTTCAGGTCAACACTGTAATCTGAACGGGGGTATAATAAACCTGGTTTAAAAACCTGGGTTATGTCGGGGTGGTAATCTTAAAGTGGTATTACTTGGTTAAAATTATCAGTGAAAGTAAGGATTTTATCATGTAATCTGTCACTACTTGAGTAATACACTGCAAGTAACTTACATACATAAAGTACATGCTGGCCATATCACGAATACTGCAAAGGGAGAAGGCGCCCATATACTGAGAGATACTCTGATAAATCAACAGATGATCTGTGATAAATGTGACTTCCGGTTTTGAAACATTTTGAATCCTTCTGTTGATTTTACAAAATAATTTTTCAGTGTATGGCTAGATTAAGAATACGATCATGTGTTTGAGAAGACAGTAACTGTTCTACATTTGGCAATATATCAAGGCACTATCGTTTTCATAATGCCCCTTTCTGGAAGGGTATTACTAATTAATACTGTACTGGTGTACACAGAAGTCTTACATAGCAGATATGATTCACTAGAAAAACAAACAGATCTAACAAGTGACACTGGATAGTCCAGTTATTAAGGTTACAATTTACATTATTATTATATTATTATAGTTACATGCCTTTTTGAATTTACAACCAACTTGATATTGGGTTCCATTTACTATCATTTCTCCTGTGGCCGGTAAGTATGGTAGCCAGGTTCACCTCGCCGGCCTAGCTACACTGATCCTGGTAAGTATGGTATCCAGGACCTCCTCTCTGGCCTAACTACATCGACATGAGGATTTACAAATACCTGCCCTGCATGGTCCCACAATGTTCTATGTGATTACAGAAGACAAGCACCGCGCTTGATTTTGAAAGTCTCGGAATATGCCCAGTAACTCTATTCTGGGATGTAACCTTAGTACCAACCCATATATACCCCCCCCCCCCATCCTAATAACAGCTATATGGGAGGGTTGTAGGGATACATGTAATAGATGCAACCTAGAATACTAAAACAAAGGTAGAAAACTCTTAATGCATTGTATCCATGAGTGAATTCTATCACTCCTATTACACATATTATAATATGTAATGACCTTCATGTGTACTTATGTATATTGTCTAGAAATAATGATGACATAATGGTCACTGACAACATGTGACCTGCTCAAATAACTTCATAATCAACTATTTACAAGTGCCAGTTCTTTATTCCAGTGTTATTAATCACTAATTATTCCAGTGTTTTAATCATTAATAATGAATCTTTTATTCATTGTTTTTTTTAATCATCATATTAGGCAATTGCTGCAATACTTCTGGTGTGTTATATTAGACAAGTTCAGTGGTAGTAAGGTTTTTTAAAATTCTAACTGATGTTATCTAAAGGAAAAATATAATGTGCATAAAAATCCCAAACTACGGTAAATGTAAAAGATACCTTTTAACTAGATACTGGTATCTGTCCCACAGCTGTTCTTCAGTGTTCTGTGATAGAAACACCTTATAGTCCGTTCCATCCTAATAGCAGGTTATAGTGCGATGTACAGAGAGTGGATTACCACATACGGCCCCATCACCTGTAACAGTAACAGACCACTGGGGGGATCTTGCCGCTTCCCTGGGAGCTAAGAGGTTAATAGAAATCTACAGGATGTGTCTGACAGCTGTGAATCTCAGACTAGCAATTGTTCTTCAGAAAACTGTCAGAAAGCACAAGATGTAACCCACACCTTTTACATTTGCACATCCCCATTTTACATTTGGTGAAAGATGTGGATTAAGGCTGTTGTGGAAGGTGGAATATTAGGAGGAGGCGGAGGGAGAAAAGTAATTAACACCCAGCAGAGATTTTGTGTAACATTATGTAAACACCGTGGTGGTCAAGTTAAAATATGCACAACCTCCATGACTGATATATATATATATATATATATATATATATATATATATATATAATATGATTAATAAGTGCTATGGCAATAATATGGTGGTAAAATTCAGACTTCATAGATGGTATCAACAAAACACAAAAGTTTAAGTTAAATGATTCAACAAGGTTATATGTAACATGGTGGTCCTCCTAAAACAATACTATGCATTAGGAAGTAACTATAATTGTATTTTCACTTTAACCACCAGGTAAACTTGTGAGTATGCAACAAATAAAGTAGTGAAATAATATGGAATTAGACTTCTATATTAAACACAGTGTAATTCCCATTTCTATTACCCTCTGCATCCTAATAATATTATTGGGATGAGTCCTACCTGTCCTAGTATTTAACAGGTGGATGGAAGCTTCAGTTGCAGTTGAGCAAAATAAAATAATGAAATCAATAGCACCCCTCATAGGGGTATCATCTTCTCATAGCACAAACATAGGGGTATCATCTTCCATAAAATAAACATGAACGGTTACATATATTTGTACTTTGGGTATTTAAGTTAAGTTTGGAGCAATGGTGACACTGAATTAATATTAGAAGCATAGGACACATGACTTTCACAACACTTGTCCACAAATAAAGTGCTCTATCATATCACGTTATTATGTGCAGCTATAGAAATGATTCAGTACTTTCCAGATGTCATATCATATCATATAATACAAGACCAACAACACAAATATCACTATTACATTAAAACAGTTTCAGGTATTCAGAATAGGAAATACACCAACAACTTCTGCTAGGTATCAGCGTGAACCTGCCTTACTCTACGTATGCCTGTCTATATAAGAGCAACTATCAGTAACTTAGTCATTTCAAGTAACGCTGTTCATTACTATTCTTTCCACTGAAGAAATGCATTGTACGTACAGAAATGTTTAGCACAATGTGCCAGCAGTGAGGGGGTTACTGAAATGATTGTCTAATCGGTGATGTGACCACATTCCGGAGGCAAATGTTCATGTGTGGGATGTCTAGATGCATCCAAAGCATTCTGTTACAACACTATGATTCACTGGGGATGCTCCAATAGCATCTGATGAATGACAATGAGTTGTCTTTACGTGTTTAGCTTTTGGACAAGAATATACCCAGCATATGAATCCCACACCTACAGGCAGATATGCGTATGGCCAATAAGGTTTACACTATCAAACCTATATAACAGACCCACACATTTATATCTACTGGCATATAAGAGAGACACAGCAAATGCAAAGTATGTGTCTCCTAAACAGAAAAAAACTTATAGAAATACAAAGTAAGGAGATGACAACAGATTTCCATTGAATTAAAGAAATACTGGCTATAGGATGTCATCAGGTGCATGAGATATGTGACTATGCAGCAATTTAGGCATTAGCCTTTTCTTAGATGACCATAACCTAGTATCTGTAGGGTGGCAATAGCTCTTAACCCTATCCTCAGGGAACCCTGCCAGTGCATGTTTTCCAGGTCTCCTTGCTGGAGCATAAGTATGTTGATTACTGACTGACAGGTGGTATTTATTATATCACTTAACCACTGTTCTGAGGATCATCCTATGTAAATCAACAGATGTACAAACACGTGCATTGTTTAGGGGGCAAAAGTTTGCTCAAGCAAAATATTAAAATAAAAATACCATATTCAATAGTGGCTGATATAAGACCCGTGATTCCCCAATGTGGACGGTAAATGAGATGAGGGATGGAAGCAGGCTTATTTTTTGATTAGGAGTTAGGTATCAGCCTTTGAGTAAACGTCACAGTACCTTAAGAGTGTGGTTTCGGAGGACAATTGGAAACAGGAACGGACTTGCTTGTCTGCTTGGAAGCTCCAGGGTGGAAATCCTTGTCTTTTATTCCCGGAGGTCGGTTATAAATTCCTTGTAGGGTACAGATCAACTTCTGGAGTGCCACAGGAATCCTTCATTCCCCCATCAGACCAGAGGATGCGATCCCCCCCTCCCTAACACAGTGGCTGTAAGCTCCCTCCTTAATTCCCTCCCACCCCTAAAAAGAAAAAAAGAAGCCCCATTCACAGTCACTCTTCCAGTGTAACGATCANGTCCCAAACATATAGTTCAATACAAGCAGGGACGAGCATCTGCAGGCATCATCTCAGGGTCTCGCAGACAGAAACTACTTCTACCATGCAGTTATTAAATTGCTGACTTCTGTTCCTATTATTTCTTGTCCTCCACTAACACGGAATTCTTCTCGCAGCTTTGCGCTCACGCAGACCGGGCGCAACTGATGAGAGTAAGAGCCAGAGCTTCCTCCTGCCAGGTCATGAATATTTCAGTGACTTAACCTGCCCTCAGCTGATGTCTGGCAAGTTGCTGCTTTGGTGACTCCGCAAATCCCTAATAGATCAGATGAGATGAGCAGCAAGAGAAAGAGACCCAGGTGCAGCGTTACATTGTCATCCCCTGCATGAACATAAGCACACCCCACTCCATTGATCACAAGGCTGTCATTGTGATCGCTTATTCTCTGGAGTCTATTACCGAAATAAAACCATCAGGAGATCAGCTACAGAGTAGCAAGCTGCTGTAAGGTGAGCCGGCTCCTTGAAGTCTTAAAGCGCCCCCTTCCTACTGTATTAACAGGTTCAGGGACTATAAACGGATGGATGTCCTCAGTGCGTAACCATCAAAGATGCAGGGAGTGCAACTGCTATGCCCATGTTTATACATTGTTTTTATGGTACTGATTGGCAGTGGCAAAACTATCACCGCAGCCCTAGGGAGCCTGTGATGCCCAGCCGGCAGCACACAATGAAATATATTAGCTTTAACTTGTGATATATGCTGCCCAACAAGCCTGTTACCTATTTACTTTAACTACTTTTATATATACAATGCTGCAGCAAGTTCATTTCTCCTCCCAGCGAACCTGCCAGCATTGTTCATATCATTATTATTACAACTTACCTGCGTAGGATTGCTTTAAGAAGACAAACCGTGTCTTCTCGAGATTTAGCCAAGCTTCATTTATGAATGAATCTCCGCCGATCACACACGCTGTCCCAGCACATGAATTAACAAAGTTCTGGGACTAATACCCCGTTCACACTGAAGTGAACTACCCGGGAATTTCAGTCAGCTGCTCAGGTTGACTGAACTACCTGGGTTGTGTGCTCAGTGTGGACGCCACTAAAATTACTACTAAGTACCCTGGTTCAGTGTGAACAGTGTTGACCAGGGTAGTTTACATGGGTAATTCAGCACTGTGGACAGGGTTAATTACCAGGGTAATTCAGATCCACAGCTATCAACCCTGGTCGTTAAAAACAGATTTATCAGGGTAGTCTATGTGATCGGGGTATTAGAAATAAAATATCCAAGTACCAGAATTGTACTGCACAAGCGCCGGGACTCTTGGCTCTGCGGAGATGGCATTATATTAAAGCCTGTATTGAAATGATAAACTCAGCTCCGAGGGTTAATAACTATCACAACCTTCATTTTGCAATGATAAGGGTAGAAATCGTCCTTTATGACTTCAAAATGAACTGAAAGGGGCTTTGTAAATAGAGCCCTGTGTGACTGCTCAGGCACAGTTTCCTGGGATTCAGGACTTCAGGGGTTAAGCCTGCATTTGACACACTGGGGCGGGGAGTGTAAGAGCAGCTCTCTGCATGGTTATTCTCTGCCATGGGGAGCCCGTTACAGCCTCCACACATGTAATAGAGGCTGCCAGGAGGCTCCACAGACACTGGGTCCCAGCCCGGTCCACTCATCAGTGGTGCTGATATAGCTGGACAGCGCCTGACCACTCTGCCTCATCTACAGCCTCGCTCCCGTTGTTCCTCTCTTGTTTACCCTGGTTGCCATGGCACCCTCTCTGCTTATGTCAGGCGTAAAGCCACACCCCCTACACAGCGCCCGGGTCTGACCATAGTTATGTGTCACTGCATCACGGCCCAGAAACACTGTCATAAGTAATATGGTATATCACTGTGGCAAAAAGAATGGAAAAAGTATATAAAGCTGTGAGATATATTATACAAAATACAGACCAGGGCTGGAAGTGCGGGGTATACGGGGGTATGCCATACCGGCACTTCTCCCACTGATATAATTGAAATACTACAAATCTACATTGACTTCNATTATATTCAGGGTTTCTATACTGCCACTTCTAAATGTCCATACCCCCACTTCTAAATTTCCACTGATACAGACTGTAAGTAGGGTTACCACCTATTCAGGAATAATCCGGGCAGTCCAGGAATTGGGGGTGGAGGGGTGGCATTGCTGTACTATGCATTGCCTGGGAATGAACACTTAAAAAAAATACCCAAAAATAAAACGCAAAGTGTCGCCGTGCCTTGTTGCAGCAAAAACAGAGTACCTGGAACGTTGTGTCCAGGCACTGTGTACTGGTTGCCATGGCAACCGCGCAGCATGACACTGACGTGACATTAGGTCACGCCAGCGTCATTTTTAACTCTGCGCCGCAGAGGAGGGCTGATCGGGGGACACAGATAAGACAAGGTTGTCTGCTCCATTAACCCCTCATTCACTGTCTGCCATTAACCCCTCACTGACTGCCTCAGCTATTAACCCCTTACTGACCTTCCTGCACCTTTAACTCCCTACTGACCTGCTGCCGCAGCTATTAACCTCTTACTGACTTGGCTATGCTGCTATTAACCCCTCACTCACTTGCCTGCAATATTAACCCCTTACCTATAGCTGGATGTGCTACCCTTAACCCCTCACTGACCTAGTGGTACTGTTAAAATCTCAGTGACCAGGCTGCACTTCTCTAAACTCCTCGCTTTCCTGCCTGTACTAATATCTGCACTTATTACATGATTTCCCAGAATACACAGACAGGATTTATTTATTAATTATAGTATTGCTTCATATAATATTTTGTTATAATAATTGTAAATATAGATATCAGCCCTTTAAAACTCAATCTTGTATAACAATAATAATACAATAACATTAATAGTAAGAATAATGATTATAATAAAAGTGGTAGTAGTACTAACAACAGCAATAATGGTTGCAATACATATATAAGTAGTTATAGTAATTTATACGAATATAAACAACAATAATAATATTAATAATGGCATTATAATAATGGTAGTGGCGGTGATGGGTGTTTTCATATTGTCATTGCTGTCAGCAGCTTTTACAAACAATGGAGTTAGTACAATATAACGATCACTTGTGGGAGGCTTATTTGGTAGTAGAGACAGTAGCACAGTTGAGGTCAGGAACATGGTATATTGTACATTATATAATAATTATTATATATTTTTATTATTATTTCTTAATTTCCAGCGATCCCATCAGCACATCTGTGATGTGATCAGGTCATTGGCTCCTCCATATATAGTGTACACAGAGCAGTTATCGTGACGATGGCTTAATGCTGGTAATAGGGTGTTGCATTGTCATCATTGCTTTTGTTATTAGTGTTTTTCTATATGTTATATGCAGTGGTGGGATCCACATAAATTAGCAGAAGATTATATATCTGATTCTTCTGGGTTGGGCACAGGGCTCCTGTGGGAAAGCACCATTCTCATGAGAGGCACAGGGCTCCTGGTGGAGGGCACCGGGCTCCTGGTGGAGGGCACAGGGCTCCTGGTGGAGGGCACAGGGCTCCTGGGGGAA